>JABEVN020000686.1:0-28947 GCA_013146195.2 Codonopsis lanceolata | reverse complement strand
AATATTTATATTGTTATTAATTGTTACGTATATATAAATTATTTTTAGTAATCTTTAGTTTTGTAATTTTTTATAGAGTGATGGTGCACATTCTCAAATTAAGCATTCAATGGGAACATCAACGTCAAGTTTTGATCATTTATTCCCACAAATCCATTTACTTGTCGAAGGACGCTTAAATGAGATTCGTAACAAATTTAAACACGATTGATTTAATGGCACCCGGTGACAAAGGATACTCTTCTCGCAATTGAGGCGTGTGGTGTCATATAGGCTTTGAAACTACTAGATGATCAATTCCGCATTGAAAAACAAAGTGAACAAAAAGAACCACTATCAATATGTGGTTGTGTATATAGGTCGAGTTATGGTTTACCTTGTGGCTGTGAAATGTTGCGGTTGGAGAATGAGGGTTTGAGCATCGAAGTTACTGATATTCATGAGTTTTGGAAGACTTTGAGTATGGAGGGATAGATTGCACCAGAGGGACTAACAACAGAGGATGATCTTAAAGAGGCTTGGATTCAGATTGAAAATTGTACTGACCCCTAGAAGAGGAGTTACTTTCAAAACATACATCGTATGTTGAATCCTGAGGTGGTTCGGGTTGAGCAACTAGACGTCCGACGACATAAGGGCCGCCCAAAGCAAAACTTGACAAAAATAGAGTTATCTGGTTATGAGCATATTAAGATGAGCATGGGTAGTGGCCCATCTAATCCTATATCTATATCAAGTCGAGGTAGAGGTCGAGGTCGAGCTTCATCAACATATAGAAGCACGGGCAATTCATTTCCGTATGCCAACCAAATTCCAAGTTTCCTATGCAGGTTCGTTGAAGATTATTTAAACGTCAAGGGTGATGGGCATTGTGGATATCGAGTTGTTGCTTACTTCGTTTAGAAGGATCAAAACCGGTGGGATGAGGTACGACTTGATTTGATGCGTGAGTTATCAGAGCATTATATGTTCTATTTATTAGCCTTAAATGGGGAGGTCGAGTTCAACTTGTTTTACACGAAATTGGACTGTCATAGTAAAACAGCGCCCCCAGATAAGTGGATGAGTATGGCAGAAATGAGACACATAATTGCCACAAGGTATCAGGTGATCGTTATTTCTATCTCGGCATCACAGTCTATCACATACCTGCCATTAGTGTCACGCCTAGAGGGGCAAGCCTCGCCACAAGATCAGATATGCATTGCATGGGTGAATCAGAATCATTTTATTTTTATTCGGTTGGATGAATATTGTCCTATGCCTCCTGTGTGTCCTGGTTGGGAATTTATATGTGATCCCAACATAAGGCATTGGTCTACTCTTTGAATGGAACTGAAAAGGTTTTGGACAAGATTGTCAAAAAATTAGTAGATGCAATATATATGTTTTTTTAAGACTATTTAAATGTATATGTTTGCTCGTTACTTAAATTCTAACAAATAAGAACACACATCCTTATATTACAAACATATAACTAAGTCATAAAACAAACAAGTACCAAATATAAAAAGTAAGTGGGAAAGTACCAAGTACAACTTGACATATTACAACCGTATTAAACATAATGTTCTTACTTAAAAGAAAATAAATCCGCCAAATGAGTATTAACGTCGTCGATTTGTTTCCACACATCCTCCTCAGATAGCTAGTGTCGATAACTCATCTGAGTGTATTGCATGCGTGATGCCACCCACTGTAACCGCTGAAATAATTTACAAAATAATATACAAAATTATAAAAGTTAAGGTGATGAAACATAAATGTTAAATAAAATACTCACAGCTTCAGGAGGTATATTAGGTCTTGGAATATCATCGCCTTCATTCTCCTCATCACTCAGATCTATGTGCGTCACCCGAGGATGTGTCCGCTGTATAAACCATTGCATATACCCCGAGTCGACTTGGCAGGGGTAATGAGCTACACCACGTGGTTGCACCCGATGAACATGCCATGCATCCCACCAATCTTCCTTGGGATCGTACTTTAATACATAATTGGTGGGCTTCTCACCTCGAGATACCTTTCTTGGTTTCCTAGGTATCATAAAAAGAATTGTTTGAACATACCCAAACTGCCTAAGGCATCGCTCTGGCATGTACAATTCCGTGATAGTACGGTAATGAATTATGCCCGTGCAAAGAGTTATTGGTACATCACGTGACGGATTCTTCCCAAATGGAGTCCAATTCACCAGTTCATATCACAAATAATATAATATTTATTTCTTTAAAACTACCAAAATAAACAAGTATTCATATATCCAAGTCTATCAAAAATCAATTACCATATCAGAGGTTAACAAATCAAGTGTTTGCCTGTATTCTCGGAGAGATCCATATCGGTGGTGGGTCTGTCCAATCACCCATTTTAGCGACGCCGACTCATGAGGTTTCCAGACACTCCTCTTAGCCGGTCTGAAGGTGGGAAATTATTCATATATCCAAGCCTATCCAAAATAATTAAAACTTTGTCAAATATAATATAACATTGTAATAAATTACATGATTTTTTTTTTACCATTTTAAACATGTACGTACCTCAAGCAAAGTCATGCATCCTGCAGTATACAAGGTCTTAGCCCTAGATGCCATGCCAAGATGACGATATAAGAATGCTAAGGTAGTTGCACCCCAAGCATAACTAGGAATGGTAACTAAGTCAAGCAAAAAAGGGCAGATAATGGATACTCACTCGATTTTGAGACTTTTCCACGAAAATAGTAGACCCCAGCAGCCACAATAAATACCCCATTGTTGCATTGGGGGGGATAAGTTGTGTTGTGTTTAAGGTGATGGTAGAGTGTTGTTAACTTAAGGGAACTCGACTTAAGCTCAACATCTAACTCAGGCGTGGTCATACAAAGAATATTCTGAAGATGAATCTTTACAACTCCAACACTTATCTTCGAGATAAGGGCTTTCCCAGTTACGGGAAGTCGTAAAATATGCCAGACGTCATGTAGTGTAATAGTCAACTCACCAAATAGCAAGTGAAAACTATTAGTTTCCGGATGTAATCTCTCGACAAATATGCTGATATTAAGGGCATGTTAAAGTGATGAAACATGTTATCCCTTAAATGAAACAAGTTAGAAATTATAATATTGTCGGTGGTTTGTTGGTTCCTCATCGCCCATGTACCTATGCGTTCGGTTTGCGATTGGTATTTTAAAACCCCCCTTTCCTATTAAAATAAATAAAGCATTAACTCATATTATTAACATTTAACTAAAAAAATACATTTAAAATTAATAAAACTACTAAAAAAATACATTTTTTATTTACCTTTCCATTCCATATCGCATATGCAACATGACCATTATAACAAGTCAGAACATCTGTTATATGTGGGCCTCCTGGATAAGCCTCTGCCGACAGCTCACCCCTACCAAAAGAAGGTCCTTCTCCTGGTCGTACACCTGGATATCTTCTACCTCCAGGACCTACGCGTGTGCCTCGTAGTGGAGGATGGCTAACACATATCCGTCTGCCTCTATCATCCTCTTCATCCTCCTCCTCCTCCTCATCATCACGTAGCTGCAATATCCTCTCCCTAAAGTGAGGACCTACTGGTCCACCTCGAGCTGGAGGGACTCCATATCTTCTCCTTCTACTAACATCCTCCTCATCCTCCTCCCCATGCCTCTGGTAACTATACTCAAACGGAGGATTCCTGTGAAGACCCTTACCAGAATTAGAAAGACGTCTCAAAATGGGCATTGTAGGAGTCACATCATGCAATCGTCTCTCTGCTTCTTCTGCTTCTTGGAGCGATGGCGACTCACTCTCATCAAAATGTGATGGTTCCTTCTGTACCGTTCGTCTTCGTTGGGCAGATGCAAGAACACATCGATTATACAGTCGACAGCTGTAATTTTGAATCTCCGGATCATCATCAACCACCGGTCTTTTTCTCTATAATCACGTGAAAAACGTGGCATCTACATTGCACGATTCAAATTAAAGTCATTTTTTCATATTTATTCACAAATAATAATATTTAATATTCCACTAACAACATTATAACATTTAATAACAATATTAACTAACAAAATCAATATAAAAAATTAAATAAATTATATTCAGGGAATTTTATTCATACTTATTCACAAATATATTTAATAAAAAAGTGTTCTTAATGACGTTGACTAATTTAACTAATTTATATTTCTAATAACAATTAGTTATAGATTAATTAATGCAAATTAAAGTCATTTTTTCATATTTATTCACAAATAATAATATTTAATATTTCACTAACAACATTATAACATTTAATAACAATATTAACTAACAAAATCAATATAAAAAATTAAATAAATTATATTCAGGGAATTTTATTCATGCTTATTCACAAATATATTTAATAACAAATGTTCTTAATTACGTGGACTAATTTAACTAATTTATATTTCTAATAAACAATTAACTATAGATTAATTAATGCAAATTAAAGTCATTTTTTCATGTTTATTCGCAAATAATAATATTTAATATTCCACTAACAACATTATAACATTTAATAACAATATTAACTAACAATATCAATATAAAAAATTAAATAGATTATATTCGTGGTATTTTATTCATGCTTATTCACAAATATATTTAATAAAAAAAGTGTTCTTAATTATGTGTACTAATTTAACTAATTTATATTTCTAATAAACAATTAATTATAGATTAATTAATGCAAATTAAATTCATTTTTTCATGTTTATTTACAAAAAATAATATTTAATATTACACTACCAAAATTATAACATTTACTATCAATATTAACTAACAATATCAATATAAAAAATTAAATAAATTATATTCGGAGTATTTTATTCATGCTTATTCACAAATATATTTAATAACAAAGTGTTCTTAATTACGTGGACTAATATATCTAATTTATATTTCTAATAAAAAATTAATTATAGATTAATTAATGCAAATTAAAGTCATTTTTTCATGTTTATTCACAAAAAATAATAATTAATATTCCACTAACAAAATTATAACATTTACTAACAATATTAACTAACAATATCTATATAAAAAATTAAATAAATTATATTCAGGGTATTTTATTCATGCTTATTCACAAATATATTTAATAACAAAGTGTTCTTAATTACGTGGACTAATTTAACTAATTTATATTTCTAATAAACAATTAATTATAGATTAAATAATGCAAATTAAAGTCATTTTTTCATGTTTATTTAGAAATAATAATATTTAATATTCCACTAACAAAATTAAAATTAATTAAACAGTTTATATCAAAGAGAAAGTGTTAATAATAACAAGTAGCTGCAGTTTAAGGGACCTAATTGAAAAATTAGAAAACTAACTTTAACAACCCAACAGAAACTAATAGACACTAACGGAAACAAACAAAATCTAACAAAATTTAACACTACCAACCCAGCTGGTGGTCAGGCAACCAAGGTCGGTGGTGGTGGAGCTGGTGGCTCTCGGGTTGTTTTTTTTTTTGCTTTTTATTCATGAACACAAATCGAAATTACAAAGAATGAGTTTAGAAAACATACCTTGTTTGAATTGAGGAAGAGAAAAATTCTAGAGAGAATGAAATTTTATGATAATTTTTGGTTTGTATGTTTTTTTGTTCTAAAATATATTGTTTATATATATTTGACTAAGGGTAATATAGTAATTTAACTAAAACAAAAAAATAAAATATTTCTAACTTTTACAACCACCCCCACTTAACTAAAAAAAAAAAAGAAATTTCTAATTTATACAACCACCCCCACTTTTTAAAAATTAACAAAGTTACCCCTAGGAATAAAACATCACTAACAGCCCAAACCCAGCCACTAGCCCCCTTCCCTCTCTGCCTGGGCCACGCCCAGCCCCTAGCGCCCAGCCTGAACCCAAACCCTTTTGGACTGCCACCAGCCAAGTCCCAAACCCAAGCACCCCTTTTGGGACTGCCACCAGCCCAGTCCCATTCGCCCAGCCCCAACCCAAACCCCCTTTAGGACTGCCACTAGCCCAGTTCCATTTGCCCAGCGCCAACCCAATTTGATTTGGATTGCCACCAGCTCAGTCCCATTCGCCCGGCCCCTTTTTTGGGCTGCTACCCAAGCAGTCCCAAGCCTAACACCCCCATTTGGACTGATTTCAACCCAATCCCTATTAAGCATTTTTTTAAAATCCCAATCTGATTTCAAATTAATTATTAAAATTTAAATTAAAATAAAAAATTTAACATTAATTTAAATTTAATAAAAAAACAAAATATTAATTTAACAAAAAAAAAACAAAAAAATGAATTTACGTAAAGGGTATTTTGGGAAAAGCATTTTCAAAAGTATTATATTAAGTATTTTATAGGTGTTGTATTAAGTACCGCTGATATTAATTTATAGAGTTTTAACGGTACCGAGTAAAAGTGTAAAACATTAACACCTAAATTGACTTTCAATAGTTACGACACATATTATAAATATATGTAAATCTAGCTTTGTTGTTTTGTTATATAATAATTATTCTTACAACTATTACTATAACCGAGCCTTCATAAAGATCAAATATGTTTTGGTAAAAGATAACTTTATCCTTCGTTAAAACTTATTTGTGGCAATAGTTGTATAAATATATGTAAATCTAGCATTGTTGTTTTGTTATATAACTAGTACTCTTGCCTGTGCCGATGGCACGGCGCCAGTTTGTGAATTTATCAATTAACGAAGCAGATAATGTGGAAATTCATTAATATTTATTTATAATTTGTCTAAGTTAATTATGATAACAGCTAAAAAGAAAAAAAAACAAATATTTCAAATTACAAAACTTACGATTTTTTTAAAAATTTATTTGTATACGAAATTGCAGGCCGGAAAAAAATTAAATTGATTAAGTTAATCACGATAACAATTAAAAAGAAAAAAATTAAAATAGAAATATTCAAAACCTAGACATAAATTAAATTGGGATTCAGTTTCAAAAAATAAATTGATTAAATTAATTACGATAACAGTTAAAAAGAAAAAAAAAATTCAAATTACAAAACTTACGATTTTTTTTGCATAAATTTGATTAATTAATTAAAATATCGAAAAGAAAAAGGACGTGAGTTTGGTGGAGGAATGATTAGCAGCCACCAACTGTGAATAGTGGGGGGAGTTGGAGAGAGAGAGATGGTAATCAAAATCGAATATTAGCATATTTTGTAAGAAAACCCCAATAAATTATATTTTAGACATTTTTTAAAAAAATGGTTAAACAAAAAAAGATGACTCCACCCTTTTTAACAACATAAAAAATCGGAAGAATTCCAAATTAGTGGTTATACATATTCTTAGTTAAACCAAAAAAATTCCAAAAAAGCTAATACCCATTTTAAAACTCAAACCACCTTTCAAAAAACCCAGTAAACTGTGTTTTAGACATTTTTAAAAAATGGTTAAACAAAAAAAGATGACTCCACCCTTCTTAACAATATAAAAAATCAGAAGAATGTTTTATACACTCAATTTAAATTATTATTGTCACTTTTATTGATTTAAATTGACTATTTTTCAATTTAAAATTTTGTAATTTTTCTTAACTTTGTAAATAAAACAACATAAAAAATAATTATTTTTATTTCTAAATAGGAGT
The DNA here is from genome assembly GCA_013146195.2 of Codonopsis lanceolata. Lineage (NCBI taxonomy): Eukaryota > Viridiplantae > Streptophyta > Magnoliopsida > Asterales > Campanulaceae > Codonopsis > Codonopsis lanceolata. Next base: position 21,322 of record JABEVN020000686.1, on the reverse strand, counting down.
ATAAGACAACAATTAAGAGTTATGAGCATCTATTTAATGTAAAACTTTTCATGTTACATCACCTATTTAATGTAAAACTTTTTCCCTACAGTTTATATTAGAAGATAAATATATCATGGAACGGAAGATGACCGACACTGTAAGTAAAATGCATTGGTAAAAGAAAGGGTGAGCTTTATAAAATCAATGTGGGCCTCCTTCTAATTTAACCCAAATTTCTCTTAGTTTTCAATATATGTTCTTTTAATCGGAAAAAAGTTACTTTTGGGGGTGAAAAAACACTGATAGCTTAATGAGCCTAAGACACATTTTAATCACTCAACGGTAATACGTTGCATCAATTTTTGCGGTTTAAAAAAAGAATGTATGAAAAAAGGTACAACAATTTGTCCAAACTTAAAGTAATTTTAATGGCTGGACTGGGCTAAATATGCCTATCAGCCTATCCAAACAATGGGGCTAGAAACTTTTGAATGAATTTTTCTTGACAAATACCTAAACATACATTTAGCAGAAACTGTGTACATTAAACAAATACCACCAATAAACAATGTAAATTGTTAAGATGATTGAAGGTTAGCCAAATTCATCTCTTGGTCCCATTTTTTTCTTTACACATAAAGCTGTCTGGAAACGGCTTCATGAACTTTGCCCCAACAGTGGCTTTATCTCCGGAACGTGAAGCCGAGGCTGTACCAGTAGACGTCTCCGATATCGCCTCCCCCCCCCATGGATTTCTCCGCCTTGACGATTTCGTCGGAGGTCTCCTCCATTTCAATTAACTCGTTACGAGCTTCCCGTTCTTCAACAGTTCCGTCAGCAGAATTTTTCTCTCGGTAACGGAAATTTTAACGACCGTCATAATTTTTCGCTCTCCCGTTGGTCAATTTGGGGGGCAGGGAAGTGGGGTATGAATCGGAGAAAAAAATGATGAATCGGCTACAGCAACTGGAGAAAGAGTTGTTAGACGACATCGAAGACGGAGAGGGCGATACTGTTTCTGCTGGGCTGTTAAAGGATTGAATGGAAGCTTCGTGGATTACCTTGAATAGAAGCCCGAAGGTGTTGGTGCATGCCATGAATGGAGGAGAGAGGGGTTGCGAAGAGGGAAAAAATAGACGTGCATGAGAGGGGTTTGTGAGAGAGAGAAAGAGAAACAAAAGGATTGAAAACTGATGCGCAAGGAGAAGTGGGGGGAGTTGGAGAAGGGTTCTAACTGCCCTTCGCACATGTGAAATGTAGACGAAATTGGGACCGTAGGATCTCAGTAAAGGAATCGATCTCAGCCGCTCTTTATCCCAAGTCAATTGCGAGCGTATTTCCAAAGCTGTATTATAATATAAATGTTGATATATTTTATTTTTATCATTATTAGTTTGTGATTAAATTAAGAGTGGTTATCTCTTAAATTATGAGAAGTTATTATTTAGGAACGGACCGTTCCTAAATCATTATCTGATTTCACTTTTTTAGTCAAATTAAACATTTTTGAAATAAAAATTGAACATCTTCATCCCAATAAAGTAAAAATAAAATATACAAGGCACTAGAACAACGTTATTCAAGTACTCCGAGGAGACTGCACAACTAGTATATCTTTTGGCCGCTTAATGCTTCCCGTCTTATGCAAATTTGATGCATCAAATATCTAATTTCAAGAAACTGCACCACGTATCCCACCTAGGTTTTATGCATATATCCAAATTCCATTTAACTTCCATATCAATCATGCTGGTGTTTTTTAATCATAAGTGCTAAACATAACACGCACGTTAGACTCCACGTAGCACATTTTTGGATTTATGCTCATTTTTTAAATTATGTGATCAATTACTATTTTCTTCTCATTTTGTGATATATTTTAAATATTTAAAACTTCATGTTAGTCTATGTAAAGTTTGGTTTGATAACCGTCAGAATTTACAAAGGCTAATAGTGAATCGAAAGAAAAAATTGTTAACAAACTTAATGGAACCTAACAAAATATAATAAATTCAATATAAGTGTTTTAAAAAATTAAAATGCTACATGAATTTGTGGCAACCCGAAAAATCCAGTCACAGGTAATAACCGCTATCTATCTCCCTCCCCAACCTTAATGTAGCCTTTTTTAATAAAAAAATAAAATAAAATTCAAACACATAAATTTGGGCCAAGGGAAAAAGCATAATTTAATCATATTAACTCAGTGGCAATTTGAAATTACATTAATTACTTTGTCCGTTCCGGACAAATAGTCCACTATTCCATTTTTAGATATTTCACTTAAATAGTCCATTTTTAAAAATTAAGACATTAAAGTGTCATTATATATATTACTAATAAGCTTCTAAAAATGTCAGTTTTTTTAAAAAGTTTGACTTTCAAACGAGGACTCTTTGTCCGAAACGGAGGGAATATCAATTTAAAAAGTGCTACTTTTAGCACAATTGTTCTTAATTTATTGCATGCTAATAGAGATTTCTCGTTTGTACAAAATACAAACTTAGATTCTAAAGCGATCTTGAAAATCGTTAAATTTGGAACTCGAAGCCATAGCATTAGCAAATTTTGGCTGAGAAGTCAGAAACAGAGGATGCGTTAGCTTTCTTTGACAATTTTTAAGCCCAATATAACTCATAAATAAAAGAGTAAATCTCCTGTAAAACGGTATTACGGATCTTATTACATAAGACGGAGCCACAATCTCTCACTGTTCAACTCACCAACACACGATGAGTCGGATAAAGAGAATTCAAATTACAAAAAATATCTGTAAAACCATCTAAAGTTTTTGCCTATATCAAAATATCTATGGAGACTTGGAACATAATCCTTTCAGATGTATGCCAAATAGAAATCTGTGGCTTACTTGGTTTCCTTTCATTCAATATGACATTACTAAGCATGACATATATTATTGATCCTCTCTCCAATGGCTTAAACTTTTAAATTATGGAGTTGGTACATAACTTGACATAGATGAAGATATCGCGTTATGATTCTGGTAATAGTTTTCTGGATAACCATTCACAGTATAACCACCATCCACACTAATAACTTGCCCTGTGATATATGAAGCAGCTGGGAAGCAAAGGAATGCCACTAGAGATGATACATCTTTCGGCTGTCCAATTCGGCCAAGTGGAGTGCGAGTGACCATGCCGTCCTCAAATCCTTTCAGTAAAGGATCCTATCAAAAAAGGCCGTTCAAAAAAAAAAAAAAACCGTTTATTAGTTTTTCTTGCATGCGCTCTGTTAAACAAAATAATACAATGGATTTATTTTACGTAACCGACCTCAAAGTAATTAGGAGAAAGGGTGAGTTTGAGCCTTGTGGTGAGTTGTTTTTGTATGGGCTCTATTGGATTGAGTATACCAAGCGATGCTTATGAAGCATCACCTGGTCTCACTTAATGGAAAAGTTGAGGAATTAAAATTTGCTTTAGGGCTCCGTTGTTTTACGAAAAATGGTTTTCAAAAAATATTTTTCGTATTTTTCAACGTTTGGTAACATTTGAAAAATTGTAGTGTAATATGTTTAGCAATTCAACGGAAAATGAAACAAAAGACCAGGAGAAACCACTTCCATAAGCAGCAGATTGCGGGAATAGAATGGGGAAGTGGAATTTACTGGTAAATTCATAACAATGAAGCCATTTTACCTTCGCGAGGCCGTCAACGAGGGAAGTTGCTATAAGCCCTGGTGTAATAGCATTGGATCGAATATTATCCTTAGCCCATTCACATGCCAAGTTCTTTGTGAGTTGATTCATTGCTCCTGTTAATTAATGAAAGGAAGTGGCATATATTACTTCAAAGGCATGAAGAGTACTAAAGAAATTTTGTTATTTTGTATTTGATTTATATATATAAATAAATAAAAATTGATTTATTATACCTTTAGTTGCAGCATAGACAGATATAGCAGGAAAAGCTATTACACCAGCAATGGAAGAGATGAAGACAATGCTTCCATTTCCAGATGCCTTTAAGAGTGGGTGTGCTATTTGGCATAAATGGTAAGATGCTTCAAAGTTGGTACCCATAATGGTTGAGTAATCTTCCTCAGTGTAATCTGTAGCTTCTTTACTTGTACAAACTCCAGCATTGTTTACCTGCTTAACCATAATCATATAAATTTCTCATTCACAGTTTCCATTAAAAAAAAAAAAAAAAAAAAAAGAAGAAGAAGCAATTAAGTAACTAAAGAAAATCTTAATGTTGGTGAAGGAAAATTAGCAAAACAAACTGCACATCAACTGGTTTATGATTATCTGTAACCAAAAACAAAATCCTACCAATTGAAAGTAGAACTTACAAGGATGCTGAGCTTTCCATCAAAGACATCGGTGACAGTTTCCACTAGTTTTTCACGCATGCCTCTTGATAAAAGATCGCAAACCGATCCTGTTACTTTAAAGCTCTTCCTTTTCCATTGCTGTAAGCACTCATCGAGCTCGGCTTGGTTACGAGAACAAGTATGAACTGTTGCACCAAGTCCTCCAAGCTCTTCTACAATGGCATGCCTAATTCACATACAAAACATATTGAAGTCTCACTAGAAGTTAGTATTAAACTTCACCTTTCATTAAAAGAGCTAAATAAAGGCAAGTGATTATGAGGCAAACAGCGGTATTATATGTTGTAACCGAATAAATGTTGATTAGAGACGTACCCTATACCTCGAGTTCCGCCAGTAACAAGGGCGGTCATGCCCTCGAGAGACCACCTTTGATCTCCCCCTTTGGTACCTTCTTCTGCCATGTCTACCTATCAACTTAGTAGTAGTAGCTGAGATATCTATATGTAGAAAATGCTAGAAAGCAATCAAACATAAAGTACAAAGTGCTGATCCTTTTTTAACACTTGGGCGTTTGTTTGATTTGTTTATCACATAAATTTTAGTAAAATTTAGTTTTTCATAATAAATATATAAAATTAAAACCAACCAAAACTAAACAAAAGCTACATGCACTATCTTTATTTTTTTTTGGTTTTCCATGCGATGTCCACAAGCGACAATGGGTCTCAAACTAATTCCCTGCTTACGGTAATGTGTTTGCCGCTTGCATATCTTCTTATACGATTAAAACAACGGGTAACAAGATTCCAACAGCCGGCCATTAGTTGGGATGTCATCTGTGAGGTGATAGAAACAATGTTTTATCAAAATCAATGGTTGAGAGCATTTTGATATGCTTCATTAAGTTTTATCAAAACCAAGAGAACTTTTGCCACTTAATAAAAAAGGAAAATCGTTTGAAAATGTTAAGCAATCTTCAGCAGTGTATTCTCTAGCTTCCATTATGGATACCAGTTTCGAAGAGCCTTCCATCACTAGCACTGGAAACCTTATTTTTTTAGTTCTTTTTGCCCATCAAAAAAACATTGAAAATTGAATGCATTTTTCACGCCACTTTACTTTGCCTTGGTCCTAATTTCTCCAAGTCAGCTAGTGAATGCAGTTTGATGGGAGATGAGATAATGATACCACAAAGTTCAACGCAGCATACATAAGAAAAGCTTACGAGCTTAACCACTTGATGGATAATTTTATGTCCCCTGTTTTCAACCAAACTAAAATCTGCTGATGATATGGCCTTGGGTTCAAAACTAGTCCGAGTTTAAAGAGCACACTAGAATCCATGCTTATATCTCAGGCCGTGCACAAGTCAAATACTGTTTCGATTTATCTGATTACGGCCTAAGATCAGTTTGCGGATCATATTACATTTCTTACATATTAATGACAAATTATCAGGTCCGCCCTGAGGCATGTTTGGAAGAGCGACGGCCATGGACCCCCAATTTGAGAAACTATCTTATATATTGTATATATAATTTAATGTTGAAAGTATTCACAATTGGATGTTTGATGTAATGGTTTGGCACGAGTCTGTTAAGTAGATGAACTTGGGATTGAATCGGCAGGTACTGTTTTATATATAGACGTAAACAAAATTACCCTGATGGTTTAAGAATGCTTGAGTTTACGATAAAACAAACATTTCCAAACAATTTTCCTTTTTTAATAATTAGTGGCAAAAGTTGTCTTGGTTTTGTTAGAATCATCATTTTGTATTTACAGGATTTAGCAAGGGTACAAAATTCCAATGAAGCTTATCAGAATGCTCTCAGCCGGCAATCATTCTCAACCATTGATTTTGATAAAACATTGTTTCTATCACCTCACATATGACATCCTAGCTAGTAGCTAATGGCCAGCAATTGGAAACCTTGTTCTTATTGCTCTAAAGACTAAAGTGACACATTGAATTAACTGTATAAGCTGTGGCTACAACAAAGATGTTGTATAGTGTATGTATGTTTGCTTTGAATTTGACTGGAAAAATAGACTTTTAATTGTAAGATAAGAAAAATCAATGGAGAGTGAGGTTCCAAGAAGCAGAGAACAGAGATGGTCTCTTAAGGGGATGACAGCTCTCGTTACTGGTGGAACGAGAGGCATAGGGTTAGCCTCTCTCTCTTTCTGGCTTACACACACATCTAACAGCTTCTTAGTTCTTGATTATGGGTTTGTTTTGTGGAATTAAAGGTTTGCAATAGTTGAGGAATTGGCGGGATTTGGTGCGAATATATTTACGTGCTCAAGGAATCAAAAGGAGCTAGACGCAAGGCTACAAGAATGGAAAAGCAAGGAATATGAAGTTAGTGGCTCAACCTGTGATTTATCATCGAGAGAACAAAGAGAGGGACTGATGAAATCTGTTGCTTCCAACTTTGATGGCAAGCCCCACATCCTTGTAAGTTAGTCCTTCTTAGTTTGCTAAATTCCAACTCGTCCTGGTCTACAAATTAATTATGGTTCCATCTTCTTGATCGTGTTAATTTCCAACTAACTAGACTTAGGTATAAAAGTTTGGTCTTTAGGTTGCTGACTATGACCTCAACTTCACGGGCATGGCATCACCTTGTACAGTACAGGATTGTACAGGAAGGTAGTACGAGTCTATACCCGATCATCTCTGTATTGTAATAGGATAAGTGATTCTTTTTTCTTGATCTTGTAATGTTACGACTATCTAGAACCAGTATGGTATAGAATTCTGTTCTGCTTTAATAGTGGTTGCTTTCTAGTCTAGTACACTGGACTGTCATAAGTTTTTAAATCTTTTTCTTGAACACCTCAATCGGCCCGGTAATTGCAACCCAAAACCCGATAAACCAACAAACCCGTCCCGTTATTTTTGGGTCGAAATGGGTTGCCCGTTTTGACCCCAAAAAATTATGTTATGTTGGGTCGGGTTGAAACGGGTCAGACATGTCACCTGCTCAGCCCAATACACATCCGCCCAGCCTATTTTGACTTATTTAATATTTGGGTTATAATGGACCATGATCTGTTTCCCAGTTCGACCCGACCCGACCCACCCAATCGTCAGCCCTAACCTCAATCAAAGCTTTTTATAACTGATAAAGGTGTGTTTTTGTGGTTTAGATAAACAATGCTGCAACAACTCTACTGAAAAAAGCAACAGAGCATACTGCTAAGGACTACTCCTACATAATGGGAACCAATTTTAAGTCACCTTATCATTTGACCCTGTAAGATCGATAGTAGTTAGGATTCACCAAACTGTTAATGCAGTTCCCAATGTAGCTTGTGCAGAAGCTACACTGAAAGATGCATTAGTCATAAAATTAATGAACAGCGGAAGACTTTAATTATAAAGCAGAAAATAAGCACAAACAATTACCAAACAATCTACAAGTCTATACTTGTAGATCTAGCCTCATGGCCAAAAAGATTTCACCAAAAGAGATGAATTGTTTTTCAAAATTTATATGAAATCACCTAAACAAACACTCTCACAAGACAACAAGTCTTGGAGAGCAAAAACCCACAGACAAACAGGTAGAGAAAATGTGGGAATAAAAAATCAACTTCCTAGAAGCCCTAGGAAAACAAATTGTTCCAGCAGTCTCAATGTAGTTCTTGATGTAGCTTCTATAGATGCTGCATCCGGAACTGCATTTAAAATCTGCAAAGCTGGAAATTAGAAATCTGAATATGCTGTGAGTTTTCTGCTCTGTAATGCTCTCCCTGTCTGCACGTCTCAGCCTCTGCCCATATCATCTATTTATATTGTGAAGGAGACCTACACATAAAGAAGGAAACAAACTCCAATATAGAAAATGATTAAAATTAGTAATTAAATAAACCATCATAATTACTACATTCTATTACCAATTGAACATGGTCTCTTGAGACACAGTTTAGGAAGGATTTATGCAAAAATTTTGTTTCCAAAAATTACTCCTAAGTTTTAGGACCAAGGAACCCAAAATATAATCAATATTTTGTTTCTAAAAATGTCTAAACTTAAGGACTAAGAAAGGAGAAACAACACCAAAATAAGCCACGCCTATTTTACCCTTTACAATCTCCCCCTTTGTTGAGCCTTTCTGGTCAAATAATATGACAAGTGTTGCCACATATTCAACACAAACAAGATCCTTCAAAACCTGCATTTGTTAGCAAAAGATCTCCTTGAATTTGGCAATCAGATGAAAGTTTATAAACTAAATATGTAATAGATTATCAACCAAGAAATATCCCAGATTAATTGTGCAGAAATCCCAGAGCAGAAATTATTACAGACCAAAAGTATCAAATGAGCATAAAAACATATTCAGAGAGTTTTTGAGAGATAAAAAAATATCATAAACATGATCAGCAATTCACTTTCTGAAACACCAAACAATCTTCAGTCGTCAGTCTCATCTTGAGTATCAACTGCAGCTTCCACACCACCAACACTTGGAGATCCTCCCCCTGTTTGACCAGAATGTAAGGCAAGCCAAGCAGAATATTGGGCAGCTAAGGTCTGAAGAAGGGCAGTCTAAGAAGTAAGAAGGACAATCTAAGACTAGATCTGAGCAAGTTATTCAGTAATAAAGTGGACAGACATTGGAGCAGTAAGACCAATAGAACAGGGAGCAGGCACTAATACAGGACCAAATGTAGATGCATTGGATACTACATTGGCCATAACTGGAGCAAGGACATAATCTTCAGGTTGAGGTTCAGATGTAAGGACAACAGGAGCAGGGGCAGCAGTGACTGAGGAAGAGCCAGAAGCAGAAGGATATGGATATACCAAGGGCAAATTTAACACCCTATCTCCTTTTAACAATTTGACTGAGATGTGAAGAAGGTCAAGGATAGGGGTTAGTCTTTCACCTACTGTGGGAACAAAGCCTTGAGCAATCAAAATTTTTTAGATAAGGGAAGGAAAGATGAGATCCCTTTTGTCTCTTCAGACTCTGCTAGTGAGACAATTTTCCTAAAGACAAAATCTCTAAAATCAAAGGGCAGTCCAAGACCAATCTGGTACAAAATCCTAGCATGCTCCTCAGTAACTGCATTAGAATTGGATGTTGGAGCCCAATTTGCATAGCAAATTTTGTGCATGACAGCATATAGGGAGGAGAGTTTTGAGGTGCTAACCTTGGCCCTTTTTCCTGGCCATTTAGAGACTAACCCTCCTGTCAGCTCCTTGACACATAGATTTAAGTCAGAAACCAACCCAACAACCCCAACAACAGGAGACCCAAAGTGTCTATTGATAATGGATGGAGAGAGGTCATACCACTGGTTTCTAACAAACATTTTTTCAAAGCCAACATCACAAGCTGGGGTAATTCTTTTCTCAAGATTGGCATAAAATTCAAAAACAATGTTTCTAAGATATGGGGAGGCAGAAGACAGTGTAGCTAGGAGACTCCTATCAGAAAAGAATTGGACCAAATTTTGTGTAATTAAATCATCCTTGGGAATAACTCTTTCATCAACAATTTTTCTAGAGGTGTTATACCTTAAGGAAGCAACAGAGGAGATAAATTGATCAGAAAAAAGGGGTACCTAAACCAGCTCCAGTAGATGTAGAAGAGAATGTAGCTTCCCCAGTTGCTACATTGGGAGCTACATTTGAAGCTTCATTGGTCATAGCAACTCTTCTTCTGGTGAATCTCAAGGGTATCTCTGTACTTTTTTCACTTTCTTCTGGAGAAACTTCTTTGGCAGCAAAGTCCTGGTCAGAACTGTCATCAAACTCAGAGGAGCTTGGGGACTTAGCAGAGCTAGATGTAGGAGATGAATAGATATTTGGAGAGGCATTCTTCAGCTGCACCAAATAGTCAGCAAGGGTTCTATGTTCATCTGAATAACTCATATCAGAGAGATTAACTTCAGGGGCAACAGAGACAGCAACAGGAGAAGCCTCAGAATGAGCAGAAGACTCATGTGGAAATACCACCTTTAGAGAGGGTATTGGATAGTCTTCATCTGCAGTATCTAAAGGAGAGAGAATGGAGAAGCTGTCATCAATGGTGTAAGCAGGCTGACTGGGTTTAGCAATAGATTTACCCCCAGCATCAGGACCAACGAAATCAACATCATCACTGTCACTCTCAATTGGAATAGCCTTTTCGAATTGGCCTGGAGTGACCTTGAATTTCTTGACGCGTTCAGCCTCAGCACCACTAGGATTGTCGAAATTGTTAGGAATCCCCCTTAACCACTTGGATATACGTGAGCTAGGGTTTCCAATTTGAGGGAAACCCGATAAATCTTCAGGGTTCTCAACATCAATTGCATTTCCACGTTCCCCAGGCAGTATGCATGAGAGGGGCTCAGGAAGGGGGTTAGCAAGAACAATGGCAGAACCTGGATGTGATGGAGAGGAGATTGGTGGCGATGTAACATGTGGAGAAGGTTCACTGGGAGCTACATTGGCAGAGGGTTTTGAGATTAGGGATTTTGTAGGGCTGGAAGATGTAGAATCCATTTTAAACTGAGGGATTATCCAAGGGAAAAGATGAAGATAAGAGAGATGGCTACAAGGGTCTTCAGTACCGTTGGAGGAAGAGTTTGAGCAAGAGAGATTTTAGTGTGAGAATACCTTTCACCTGGCTGCACAAACTTGGAAAACCACTAATAAATGGACTAGCCGTTAGTTGAATGAAATCAGGGAATAGGATGAGGCGTTTTGTGATAAACCCAAACAAATTTTTGATTTTTGAATACAAACTAAGGTTGACCAAATCACATACAAGAGCATTAAGAAATCTGATTTTGACTTGTGAGAAAAATGTGGAGAGTTATATATGAGGATAACAATTGATCTCTTTTTCACATTCTTGAATTTTTGAATTTCAAACAATACCAAGGATTCATAACCAACACACTAAAGGGTTTACCAAAATTGTACCAACCCAAGTATTTTATAGCAGCCATGTTCATTATTCAGAAATTCATAGAACATCACACAGATTAGACAACCACATAAAATTTTCAACATGGAAAACTTTCGCAATTATTTTGCAATTTTTGAGATAAGGACAAAATTTCAATAGACTGATATTTTAAGAAGAGAATATGTCCTAAAAATTAGGCCAAATTATAAATTTCCCCCCAAAGTATACACTAAATCCCAGATCACTACCCAACTTAAGTTTTGTGCTAATTTGGTATCTAATGTTGTCATTTGTGTCAAATAACTCCCCCGGCCCAACGTCTATTAATGAAAAAACATTAACTCACACGTGTTCTTGCACGTGATGGTTATTTTGGTCATTTCCTTTTGGAGGGAACTCGTTGACGACATGTCGACAAACAAATACAAAATCCCTAATTATACGTTTAGGGCTTTCGAACGATTGAATTGGGGGCGATTAAGATTGAGAGCGATTGATTGAGAGAAACAAAAATAGGGTTTACAAAGGTAACACTGAAGGCAATGACGAACACCAGTGAGGGACAATCTCATACTATTGTAGAAGAGGAAAATCCTGACACAGTTCATAGTAAGTGTTTTGATTTTATTGATTTTCTTATTAGTGGAATGTTTGACTTTTAATCCACTAATACGTGTGTTGTCTGTAAAGAATGCGAGTATTGACTTACTTTGCATGAAAAAATTGAATTTTTTGCTCATCTTTGTAATGTATGACTTTACAGAGTAGTTATATTTTATTAGAGTTTTATTTTATTGTGCTTTTAATTCAGTTGAGTAGTGTTTGTATATTGTCATATGGTCCATGTCTGGCTGTAAATAGCTTTTGTATTGCCCATATGTGATTGTGGATTGCTTTGCTTTTGTCCATGTGTGACTGTGAGTATTGGCAACAGAATAATTTGTATGGCCCATGTCTTTATCTTGATTTTATGAAAATGAATGCAGCCAATGTATTGAATATGTTATCTGTCTAATATTGATTTTGCACACACATTGGAGTATGTGTTTTCTGTATATTGTCATTTACTTTAATTTTTGTTTGAAATAATGCATAGTGGGGGACAATGTGCTAATATTCCCCCAGGATAATGGTCCCCCTGTCCCTCTCTTCACCCCATTTTGAATTAATAATACCCATCAAGACTTGTTTTTCATCATCTAATGCTTTGTTTTTTTTTTTTTGTCTTTGTTCCTAAGACATGCAGCTTACTATTAGGGTCCATCATGGTGGTGAGTTTATCTACCACCCTAATACAATGTATTTAGGAGGTGAAGTGGAAACAATAACCAAATTACGAAAGAATGATATGTCTTATGTGAAAATGAAGAATTATTACTGGGGATTGGGGTATAAAGACTATGCAACCTTTTACTATGTGCAATGCAGTAAGAATATGGATACTGGTTTGAAATTAATATCAACTAATCAGTCTTTGATTGAAATGGTAGAAGGGCTTGATCCAAAGAATAGGGTTGTTGATATCTACTGCAAACATAATGAGGAATACCAGAGGGTTAGTCAGCATATGAATGCAAATAGGTCAAACATCCCAAGTAGATCGATAATGAAGATAGTTCAGGTTATACTGATAGTGAATATGGGGATAGTGAGAGTGATCTGGAACTTAATGAGATTGGGGATGATGGAGTACCAGATAAGCAACCACAAGGAAAGGGAAAGGAGAAGGCAGTGTATGGGAGTGAAATACTTGTAAATCATAATGATTTTGATGTTGAGTCAGATTATGAGGATAATGATTCTGATGATTTTGAAAGCCTTGATGGCTCTGACTTTGATGATGATGACCCTAGGATCCAAATGGGAAGGAAAGCTACTCCTAAGTTCAGGAAATTTAACCCTCTAACAGACATGAAGGAGCCTCAGTTTGAGTTAGGAATGGAATTCTCTGACAGTAAAGAATTCAAAGCTGCTCTGAGGTCTTATGCAGTAAAAAATGGGAAGGGGCTTAGGTTTGTGAAGAATGATAGAGTGAAAGTAAGTGCCAAGTGTAAGGATGGTTGTCAATGGTATATCTATGCTTCTGGGCTAGGTGGTGAAAGGAATATCTTCAGAATTAGGACATTTGTTAACAATCACAGCTGTAGTAGAGTGTTAACTAATAAATGTGTAAACTCTAGGTGGATTGGGGAGCAATATACTGACAAATTTAAACTAAACCCTACATGGCCTGCTGAGTCATTCTTTCATACAGTTGGGAAAGATCTTGAAATTGAAGTGTCTAGGAGTAGTGCTTACAGAGCCTTACGATTTGCTAAGAATGAAGCTGAGGCAAGTCTTGAATCTCAGTATGGGGCTTTATGTGACTACAAGGAAGAATTGATCGTCAAATCCAGAACAAGCTGTTGAGATACTCTGTGATTATGAAAATGATAATCCTATCTTTAAGAGACTATATGTGTGTCTTGGGGGTCTGAAAAAGGGATTTTTAGAAGGTTGTAGGAAAGTTATTGGACTAGATGGCTGCTTTTTGAATGGGTTAGTAAAGGGTATGATTCTGTCAGCTTTTGGGGTAGATGCTAACAATGGGATGTGACCATTGGCATATGCAGTGGTTGATGGGGAAAATAAAGACTCTTGGACTTGGTTTTTGCAATATTTGTTGATAGATATAGAATGTATGAATTCATACCATTGGACATTCATTTCTGACAAGCAAAAGGGTCTTGTTCCTAGCCTTGAGGAGCTTGTCCCTAATGCTGAAATTAGGTTCTATGTGAAGCATCTTCATGATAATTTCAAACTACAGTTTAGGAGTATTGCTTTGCAAAAAACAGTTGTATGCTTGTGCTAAAGCATCCTATGTGCAAAAGTTTAACATTGAGATGGAGAATATGAAACAAAAGAGTGAATTGGCTTATGAATGGTTGAGGGGGAAAACACCTGCACATTGGAGTAGGGCCTTTTTTTTCTACAAATCAGTGTTGTGATATGCTACTGAATAATTTGTGTGAGACATTTAATTCTTGTATTTTTAAGAGCAAGGTCTAAGGCTATCTTAGAGTTGCTTGAGTGGATTAGGATCTACATGATGGCAAGGTTACAGAAATGTGGGGAAAAGATGAGGCAATATCAAGGTTTGGTGTGTCCAAGGATAAGTAAGAAGTTGGATAAGTACAAGGCTGAATCACATGGGTTCATCACAATATGGGTTGGGATTAGAAAGTACCAAGTCACAGGTATGTATGGGGACCAGTTTAAAGTTGATCTGAGTACTCAAGTCTGTTCTTGTATAAAGTGGCAATTGTCAGATCTCCCTTGTCCACATGCAATATCTGCCATACATCATAACCAGCTTGATTCTGAATCTTTTGTGGCTAAGTGGTATAAGAAGGAGACCTATATGAAGGCCTATGAGCAGATGGTGTATCCCTTGAGGGGTAGAGACATGTGGCCCAACACCAACATAAAATTGCAGCCTCCAAAACAAATTGGAAAAACAATGTCTGGGAGGCCTAAAAGAAGAAAAATCAGGCAGTTGGATGAAGGTAAAAGGAAGCCCAACAAACTGAGGAAGTACCAGGATACTGTGAAGTGCAAGATTTGTGGGGAATTTTATCATAATGCTAGGACTTGTACAAAGAAACCACCACAAACACAGGCTGAAACAGAAGGAATTGTAAGTGCAGGCCCTATTTTCAAATTAATGATATTGTTGCTTCTATTTACTTTATTTATTAAGGCTAAAATTTTATCTTTGTTTCATATAATGAAGAATTCAAGTGTAGTGGATGGGAACCCAAGCAAAAGAAAATCAACAAGGGTTGTTAAAAGAAGAGTGAGTACTTTTATTTTGTTTTTTATGACAATATATTGGCTTATGTGCTTTTGCTTATTTGCATGTTATTGACTTATGCCACAGGTTAACAAGAAAGCCTCAAAAGAACCAAGTGGAACAATAAGCCTGATATGCAAAACTGTAAGTGCATGTTATTGGCTTATGATATGTTTTACAAGTGCATCTTTTAAACTCTTATGTCAACATGCTCTGTTATGTCAAAAGGTTAAGAAAAAAGCCACAAAAGAACCAACTCAAACAGGTACATCAAGTCCAGGAGATGATATGAATCAAAGTCAAACAGTAAGCATAATTGTAATAAAATGTGAATGTGGCTATAGTCTTTTGTAAGTAAAGATCAGTTTTCTTATTTCTGAATGATTATCTCTGTCATAGGTTACACCAAGTGCAAGGGATTGAACCACTTAATTTGCTGATGGGAGTACTCAATAGTTTGAAGAGTTTGAAGTAGTGAAGTAGTGTTGATATTAGTAGGTTTTTGTTTTTGCTCATGTTCTGAATGGTTATCTCTGGCACAAATGTTTTTGTAATGGGCCTTCTTTTGTAAAGTACCAAGAAACAATGTGGGGAATATTGTCAAAGGGACAATCTTCTGTAATGATTTTGTGATGTGCCTTCTTTTGTAGAGATTATGAAACAATGTGAGGAATATTGTCAAAGGGGCAATCTTCTGTAATGTTTTTGTACATTTGTAATGGCACCAAATTAGTACAATCCAATGGTATTTATGAATTTTTAGTGCAACTCAATCTGTTGATCCTGAAGATGTTTTTGTAATGGACTAATTGTAATGGAGTCATTGTTTGTGTAATGACACCAAAACAGATGATTGTTCTAACATTACATTTTCTTCTCAATACATAATCTGATTACTAAAACACAGGCCAAATTCAATCCTTCAAACTAGAACAAGCAACATAATCTAATAGGATTATCATTTTCATAAATAAAAGGTTGTCAGAAATGAATGTATTGGGAAATGAATGTAATTGCAAAAACAGATGATTGTTTGTATATTTTTGCTTTGTTTATGTAATGACACCAAAACAAATGATTGTTCTAACAAAACATAGATTGTTTTTGCTCATGTTCTGAACATAATTTGATTACCAAAACAAAACATAGATTACAACACCAACACCAACACCAACAGCCAAAAAATTACAACAGAGGCCATATTCATGAAGAAAAACAGAGGCCATATTCAATCCCTCAAACTAGAAGGAACAACACCAACAGCCAAAAAATTACAACACACACACACATGAAGAAAATAAAGAATTTCCACTCTCTGTTGCGCTTCATTTTGAGTTCCATTATCTCTTTTTGGTGATTATTGATAGATTGCAGTAGACCCGGAATCACTGCAGTCGATCTACGACACATTGGAGGATCATGCCAAGCAAAATAACCACATGCCCCATCCTGAAACTTACGAAAGATAGGAATCTAGGTTAACAATGGAGGCCCCAAACCCTAAATCGAAGAAATGGAATGTGGGTAAAAAAAACCCTAAATCGAAGAAACAGAACGTGCGTGAATCATTGTTGGAATCATACAATGAATACTTACCCGACTATACTTTGCGCAGCCAAGGAATCTTCGACCAGGTTTTGCTGTAGTCCACGAGGTCTTCAACACGATGTTATCATCACAGTGGCACGCCATGGCTCCCTCTGCTTCGCGGGAAAACCAGGAAGAAATGAGCGCCAATTATGTACGTACGCTCAAAATACCCAGCCAGCTGCTTCCCTCCAAAAGGAAATGACCAAAATAACCATCACGTGCAAGAGCACGTGAGAGTTAACGTTTTTTCATTAACAGACGTTGGGCCGGGGGAGTTATTTGACACAAATGGCAACATTAGATACCAAATTGGCACAAAACTTAAGTTGAGTAGTGATCTGGGATTTAGTATATACTTTGGGGGGAAATTTATAATTTGGCCTAAAAATTATGCCTAACAGATGAGGAAATCAGATCAGACAGTATCTAGCAAATGCAGCCACACACATGTGAAAAATGTCTAGATAATCTGAATGTAGTTCCCAATGTAGCTGCATTGGGAGATGCATTCGCCAAAATTGTGATTTTATGTACAATTTCTCATTTTTTGTGCATTCTAACAATACTCATTTCTCACAAAATCCATAGGTACATTATTTCCCTAGGAGAATAGCTCTACTTTATTTCAAGCATATTCACAACATGCCACTAGGAACCTTTCACACTATTTACCAAGGGAAACCACTTTGCTTTTGATCAACCCATGAAATCCAAGGATTCACAGTCCCAAAAGAAAGGTGCCACAAACCTTGTTCATAGGTAGCTCTTTTCCGTTAGGTAGCTTTCACACTTTTTCTTTCAAGGGTATCCAATTTTCTCAAGATCAACCTATGAGAACCTAAGTTCCATAGTACCAAGATAAAGTGCTACAACCCTTGATTTTTAAAGGTAGCTCTTTCCTTTGTGGACTTAAACTTTCAAAAGACAAATAATTTTGGGAGAGAGAGAATCAGTACAAGAAAATCACAATAAATTTTGAATGCAAATCTCAGGCAACAACAGGCACAAAACATGAGAGATGAAACTAGTATGCCCCCCTAAATACTCAATGCAGGATGCCTTTTCCCTTTTTTTTAAGTGAGTGAAGGGTCACATGGCACACATACCGAGAGATTTCCTAAGATTGATAAATCTCTCAAAATCTAGACTCTTAGTAAAAATATCAGTCAGTTGATTTTCAGTCCCTATATGCTCAATGCAAATAATACCTTGTTCAACCAAGTTTATAATAAAATGGTGTCTTATATCAATGTGCTTAGTTCTAGAGTGTTGAACATGATTTTTTGTTATGCTTATAGCACTGGTGTTGTCACAATACATGGTTAACACATTACTGTATAGGCCATAATCCTTGATCATTTGGTTCATCCAAAAAAGTTGTGTACACCCACTACCAGCAGCAATGTATTCAGATTCAGCTGTGGAGAGGGCAACACAATTTTGTTTTTTACTAAACCAAGAGATCAAGTTATTACTCAAGTAAAAGCATCCATCAGAAGTACTTCTCATGTTATCAACATTACCTGCCCAATTAGCTTTACTAAAACCAAAAAGGTTGATATTAGTGTGTTTTGTGTACCACAAACACATAGCACAAGTCTCACCAACATAACTAATCATCTTTTTGACAGCTTTCAAATGGGAGACTTTAGGGTTTGCTTGGTATCTAGCACACAAACACAGACTATACATGATGTATGAACGGGTGACAGTCAAATATAGCAGACTTCCTATCATGCTTCTATACATTGTATGGTCAACACTTTCAGATTTCTCATCTTTGCAAAGTTTATTGGATATACCCATAGGGGTTTTCTTTTTCTTAACATCCTCACGACTGAATTTCTTCACCAAGTTAAGAGCATACTTGGCTTGAGAGATGAACATCCCTTCATGCAATTGCTTTATTTGAATCCCTAGGAAAAATGTTAATTCACCTACCATGCTCATTTCAAAGGTAGATGTCATGCAATTCACAAATTCCTTTTCTAAGGACTTGGAAGTGGATCCAAACACAATATCATCAACATAAATTCGTGCAATCAAAATGTGTATGTCTTTTCTTTGAATAAAAAGTGTTGTATCCACTTCTCCCCTTTTAAAACCACTCTTCAAAAGATGGTCTGTAAGTCTCCCATACCAAACTCTAGGAGCTTGCTTGAGACCATTTAAAGCCTTCTTTAATTTAAAAACATGGTTAGGTTTATGGGGCTCCTCAAATCCCTTTGGTTGTTCAACAAAAACTTCTTCCTCTAGGATGCCATTTAAAAAGGCACTCTTCACGTCCATTTGTTGAAGAGTAATGTCAAGAAAGCATGCAATGGCAAGAAGAAGACGTATGGACTCAATGCGGGCAACAAGAGCAAAGGTTTCATCAAAATCTACCCCCTCAACCTGTGTGTACCCTTGAGCCACAAGTCTTGCTTTATTTCTTATTATCTCTCCCACTTTATTTGATTTGTTTTTGAAAATCCACTTAGTTCCAATAACATTCACAGAAGTGGGTCTAGGTACAAGGAACCAAACATCATTTTTAGCAAATTGATCGAGCTCATCTTGCATGGCATTGATCCAACATTCATCTTTTAGGGCTTCAAGCACATTCTTAGGTTCAATGGTAGACACAAAACATGAAGTATGAAACTCTTCACACTCAAGAGAAGACAGACAAGTCAATTTCATGTAGTCTACCTTACCTTTCCTCCTTGTTGACATTCCATCATGTACATTACCTATGACTTGTGAAGAGGGATGCACTTTCTAAATGCGGCTGGGAATGTCATGGTCTGATCCGATCACCAAAGCGGGATGAGTTTCGGTTTCGTTCAGATCTGTTTATGTATCTGGCGGCAAGTTCGACCAATGTAACTTCCGATGTAGCTTCTGATGCAGCTGCATTATGAACTGCATTCTGAGCTACATCCTGAACTACATCTTAAGTCTCATTCGCTGAATTTCCAAAACTTCCAGATGATGTATCTTCTGGGGCAGGTACACTGTTTGCAGGTGCAGGTTCTGAAGATTTTGCAGGTGACCTTTGATCTCCAAAGTCTAGCAAACCTGAAACATCATCCTCAACTGTTTTGTGGCCAAGATCAGTTAAATCATCAAACACAATATTCATAGACTCCATAATAGTATTTGTCCTAAGATTAAAGACTTTATAAGCATGACTATTGGTGGAGTATCCCATAAAAACACACTTGTCTCTTTTTGAGTCAAATTTTGAAAGATGGTCTCTATCATTGAGAAGATAGCACACACACCCAAAAACATGAAAATATTTTAATGTAGGCTTCTTCACTAGTAAAATTTCATAGGGTGTCATGGTGCTACCTGGTCTCAAGAAGACCCTATTTCTTATATGACAAGTTGTGTTTAAAGCTTCTGCCCAAAATCGTTTTGACAAGTTCTTAGAGCTCAACATAACCCTAGCCATTTCTTGAAGTGTCATATTCTTTCTTTCTACCACTCCATTTTGTTGTGGAGTTTTAGGAGCTGAAAATTCATGAGTTATGCCGTTTTAGGCACAATAGCTAGAAAAGGAGGAATTTTCATATTTCGTGTCATGATCTGATCTAATTCTAGTAAGCTTTAGATCATATAAGTTCATAGCACGGGTATACCATATTTTAAAAGCCTCAAAAGTTTTGGATTTTTCTTTCAAGAAAACAACCCATGTGTATCTAGAAAAATCATCAATACATACAAAAGTGTACTTTTTCTTTCCTAGACTCTCTACTTCAATAGGACCCATGAGATCCGTGTGGATCATTTCAAGACATCTAGATGTGGAACACTAAGATATGGGAAGATGAGAGGCCTTGGTTTGCTTACCTTTTTTACAAGGACCACATACCTTTGTGAAGTTCTTATCCAGACTAGGCAATCCTTTCACTGCATCATGCTTCACAAGCTCATGAAGTTTACGAAAACTCATGTGCCCTAGTTTTTGATGTCATAGATATGTGATATCAATACTAACACTGTAGGTCATCATCACACAACTGACTGATGCTAATGAGATCGGTCTTAAGTCCTTCAACATGGTAGACATTTGAAAGCTTAGGAAGTCCATCTACATTCAAAGTTCCCTTGCCAATTATCTTACCTTTGGCTCCTTCTCCATAAGTCACAGGCCCACCATTGATACTCACATAGTCCTTCAGGTTCTCAATAGAACCTGCCATGTGTCTAGAACACCCACTATCAAAGTACCATGAACCAGCTATGTGTGACTTTAAAGATGTGAAGGTTACATTGCATTGTTCATCATCAGACCACTTTGCACCGGGACATATATCAAAAGGCTCACAGTATTTGGCTTTATCATTCCTGTAACTACCTTTGGGAACCCACACCTTTTTGAAGGTCTTTGGTTGATATTTATTAGGGTGTTGCTTCTGATGCTACTTCGGTTGTAGCTTCTGATGTTGCTGCATTGGGTGCATTTGATGTTGAACCTGATTACACACTAAATAAGCTTGCCTAACCTCTTCCTTATAGACAACCTTTTTAAGGAAGCAAAAGGGCTGAATATAACCAGGCTTGTGACAATAGTGACACACAAAATTTATCTTTCTTGTTTTGGGTTTTTCAAAGAAGTTTGGATTTTGAAAATTTCGTGTGGGCTGTTTTGGTTCAAAAGAAGTACCTTCACCTTCTTTAACAAATGTCTTTGGCCTGAAACCAATC
>JABEVN020000685.1:25000-28939 GCA_013146195.2 Codonopsis lanceolata | reverse complement strand
TTGAGCCATCTCCCTTTTTGAAAACAAGGATTCTTTATTTGGATAGACATCGAAGATAGATACATGGAAGCTCGAGGACTGATAGGAGCTCTCGGATTATAGGAAGCAGTCATGTCTCGAAGATCACACAGAATTTTCTGAAATATATTATCCACCTTCACTATGGCTTGGATTGCTATGCAAAAGAATAGCAGACAGAGAGGAGGGACGTCCACGAATCCACCCTCGAATAGTAGACGGCATTTTGGGATTTATCTCCATGCACTGGTAGAATTCTTCTGCAAGGAGGTTGTTGTAGTCTTCGTCATGAAGACAGAAGAGGGGGAGAATCCCAGACTCATTCATGTCATCGCACATTTTTGCTTCGGCGGCGAATGTGCAAACAGTCTTTAAGTCAATGCACATGCCCGGGAGGTATACGTTCGGTGCCAGCTCCTGAATGATGTCGTGAGCGGCAGGATAGAAAGGGAACCCAGGAATGTTGACGAAGGGGTCAGGGTGAATGACTTGTTCAGGGTCAAGCACCTTCTTTTTTCCGGTTTTTGACTTAGCAGATGATTTCACCTTTTTCCACATGATCTTTGAGGAAATGATAACGAATATCAATGTGCTTTGTCTTGGAATGCATCACTGGGTTCTTTGAGACTAAAATTACAGACGTATTATCACACATGATAGGAAAATTTGTAGTCTTGATATTGTAGTCCACAATTTGTTGCTTCATCCAAAGTAATTGAGAGCAACAACTGCTGGCAGTAATGTATTCTGCCTCTATGGTTGAATTTGCAATTGATCATTGCTTTATACATGACCATGAGACAAGTCTATTTTTATGAAATTGACAAGTCCCACCGGTGCTTCTTCTGCTTACTTTGCAAGCTGCATAGTCTGCATCTGAGTATCCAACTAGATCAAAGTTCTTCCTTCTTGAATACCAGATACCCAGATTTGAAGTTGTGGAAACATATCTGGTGATACGTTTAGCAGCAAGCAAGTGTGATTACCTTGGATCTATCTGAAATCTTGCACAAACACAAACAACAAACATAATATCAGGTCTACTGGCAATAAGGTAAAGAAATGAACCTATGATTCCTCGATACTTGGTCACGTTCTCTTGCTTTCCCTTCTCATCTTTGTCAAGATGGTAGTCGGTAGACATTGGCACGTGTCTCGAATCCTTTAGCTAAATCAAGACCAAATTTCTTGATAAGTTCCATTGCATATTTGGTTTGGTTGATGAAGATCATGTCTGAAGTCTGTTGAATCTGAAGTCCTAGAAAGTAGGTGAGCTCTCCCATCATGCTCATCTCGAACTTGTTTTGCATCAACTTCTCGAATCTCTTGCACAGGCTTTGATTTATAGATACAAATTGATGATGTCGTCTACGTAGATTTGTACCAGAAGAGAATGACCTTTGTGCTTGAGGATGAACAGAGTTGTGTCTATTCTTCCTCTCACGAATCCTTGTTCGATTAAGAACTTGGATAGAGTTTCGTACCAAGCTCTGGGAGTTTGTTTGAGGTCATAGAGTGCTTTCTTCAGACGATATACTTGATCCTTTTTGCCTTGGATGACAAAGCCTGGAGGTTGTTCAACATATACTGTTTCTTGAAGATCATCATTGAGAAAGGCACTATTTACATCCATCTGATATACCTTGAAGTCCATGAACGACGCATAGGCTAGAAAGAGTCTGATTGCCTCTAATCTAGCAACAGGAGCAAATGTTTCATCGAAGTCAATTCATTCTTCCTGTCGGTAGCCTTGAGCAACCAGTCTAGCTTTGTTTCTGGTGACATTTCCATCTTCGTCTCTCTTGTTCCTGAATACTCATTTGGTGCCTATGACTGGGTGGCCAGTAGGTCTTTGAATTAAGCTCCACACTTTGCATCTTTCAAACTGGTTCAGCTCCTCTTGCATGGCTTCAATCCAGTAATGGTCTTCAATAGCTTCATCAATCATGTTTGGCTCGATTTCAGACACGAATTCGAAGGCAAACATAGTCTCATTTCGAATACTACTTCTCGTACGAACTCCTGAGTTAAGATCACCAATGATTCGAGAGATGGGGTGATCTCTTGTTTCAATAATGACTGGAGGAAGATCACTTCTAGTGAGTTCTTCCCTTAAAGATTCTGGAGAGTGTAGAGGAGGTTCACCAAAATCGGGTTCAAAAGAGATAGGATCTTCGATACCTTCATTTTCTGGTGAACAAGAAGGATGAGTGGTCTGCAAAGGTGTTTGGGGTAGAACAGAAGAGATAGGATCTGGGTCAACAGAAGGGTTTAAAGAGGTACCATCAGAGTTGAAGTCTGCTGGTGCAGGTTTAGCAAAATTCGAAGAGTCTGCAGTTGGAGGATTCTGAGGTGGAGAAGAAGTAGAAGTCTGATTTGTACATGTCTCAACATCATCAGAATCATCAGTAACATTTGGAGCCACTCGTGGCTCTAGTAAATCATATTCATCAAAAGTAATATGCACAGATTCTAAGATTTTTAATGAAGTTTTGTTAAAAATGTGAAATGCTTTTGAATGATTGGAATAGCCCATAAAAATTCTTTCGTCTGATTTTGTAGCAAATTTACCTCTATATTCTTTTACATTATATAGAACAAAACATTTACATCCAAAGATTTTTAAAAATTCTATATTTGGGGCACTTCCTCTCCATATTTCATATGGGGTTTTATTATGAAACTTGTTTACCAGGGATCGATTCTGAGTGAAACATGCAAAATTGATGGCTTCTGCCCAGAAATATTTTGGAAGTCTAGCTTCTGCCAGCATAGTTCTTGCTGCTTCAATGAGTGTTCTATTCTTCCGTTCAGCTACACCATTTTGTTGAGAAGTCCCGGCAGCAAAGAAGTTGTGGTCGATCCTGTGGTCATCACAATATTTTTCAACACCGTTATTTTTGAATTCAATGTCGTTGTCTGTTCTGATGTCACTTATGTCTTCGAGAGATATATCTTACATTGTTTAGAAAAAAAATGTTAGTTTTAAAAGTCTTGTATAAAAGACTTATACTCTTATTACCAATAAAAGAGATGTATCTCACATTGTTTAAAAAGAAAAGTTGGCTTTTAAAGTCTTTAAACTAAAGATTTTCACTCTTACAAGAGATGTATCTCACATTGGTTACAAAATATTTTACTATTATTGCCAATAGAAGAGATGTATCACACATTGGTTAGAAAATGATGTTAACAGATTTTAAAAATATTATTATTAATCACCAATAGAAGAGGTATATCATACATTGGTTAGAAAGTGATGTTGGTTTTCAAAATCTTTTGATAAAAGACTTCTACCATTATTACAATATTACCAATAGAAGATGTATATCTCACATTGGTTTGAAAATGATGTTGATTTTAAATTATTTTACATTATTATCAATAAAAGAGATGTATAGCACATTGTTTAAAGTTTTTAGTCTAAAGAATTTCACTATTACAAGAGATGTAGCTCACATTGGTTACAAAATATTATACTATTATAACCAATAGAAGATATGTATCCCAGATTAGTTAGAAATTGATGTTGATTTTAAAAATACTATTATTAATTACCAATATAAGATATGTATCATACATTGGTTAAAAAATAATGTTGCTTTTCAAAATCTTTTGATAAAAGACTTTTACCATTATTACCAATAGAAAATGTGTATCTCACATTTGTTAGAAAATGATGTTGACTTTAATTTATTTTAGATTAGATAAAAGATTTTTACTATTATTAGCAATGGAAGAGATATATCATACATTTGTTATAAATTGATGTTGGTTTTAAATTACTATTATTACCAATAAAAGATATACATTCTACATTGGTTAAAAAATGATGTTGATTTTAAAAGTCTTTAGATAAAAAGACTTATATTTTTATCACCAATAAAAGATAAGAGAAGAGATGTTTCTCATTATATAGAA
>JABEVN020000685.1:0-20000 GCA_013146195.2 Codonopsis lanceolata | reverse complement strand
CATTTCAAGAGTCTAGAATTAGTTTTCTAGTTGAACGCATGTAATAACGTCGTAGGGATTAATCATTGAGCTGGTATTGTTCAATAGCTCACTAATGTCGACTCCGTTGAGTCATTTCTATAATTGCAACCAAGTAGAGTGGGAACACTATATGTGTTCCAAGACTCTTCTCTATGTTCTCGCTTGAAGCATGACTAGGTTCTTGTTCCAATTAGGAACCTTAGTGCAAAGTCACTAAGTCAAGTATATACGGGGAGCCTAAGTTGATCATTATCAAGTCAAGCTTAATTCAATTCCAATTCATAATTCCACTTAATAGTAGAATTCAAGTTCAGTATAAATCATTAACTGAAGAACAGATCAAGCATGGGGGCAAGTACATTCAATATGCTTATAATTCGTATTATAGAAACATGTAGAAGAATCAATTCATGACAAGGTAGGAAATCATGCTTTTAGCCATAATATCAATTGTACCTAGTATTCCATATTTATATGTGAAACCAAGTTAGGTTGTAACTCAGCCCTCAATCCATCATACAGTTAGTCTAGGATCATAAGCCATTTACTTGTAGATAATAAAACCTTCCGAGAATAATATTTCATTCTATAACCCAAAGGTCTATAGTAGTCCAATACTTAGGTAAACACTAGAGTGACGATCATTCGTAAGGTCAACCGTACTGGTGAGTCTTAGATAACAACTTAGTCATCCTAGCGACTTATACAAGTAGACTACATGTGTAGTGTACTAAGGAAAGTCCCAATTCAAATCATCTCATAGAATGGTCCTCAATTTCGTTATCTTGATTTTTCCCAAATTATTCACAAGGCGACTTTAGAGAGTCGTCATTCAATAACAACCATCATGATTCCTTAGGTTTCATACAAGCATAGATCACATCCTTACAAGTTTCGGGGCTTCATTGAAGTCCAACAAGTACCAACCGTTCTAATTCATAATCAAAACAATCCAAAGGTCTTTCATTCAAGTCATGCATTTGTGACCCACACAAACCCAATCCAAAGACTAGCGATAATCTTGTACTTAAAATCACTAAAGGTCCTCTATTAGAGTCCTAAGCCACAAATCGATCTTAACACCAATTCGGTCTCACCCGACCAAACCTCAAGATTTCATGATTTAGATTCAACGATTACAAGTAGTCATAGGGGTTTATCCTAAGACTTGAATAGAAACTTTTATAATTCAATGATTCCATTTGAGTCAAATTTCAAAGTCTCAAACTCTAGGTCAAGGCATAATTTCAGGATTTCCAATTTATCAGGTTTCTAAACCCAACCACAATCAATCTTAAACCATAACTATTCCAATATACCCAGTCATAATCATTTGGGTTCAAACCCTAACTTTCATAGATTGATATCCATCAATAACATCTCATTTTGACATGTATTACCATGACAAATCACAAGGAACAAGTCTCTAGCAACCTAACATCAACATTGAGTTAGAGAGAAACTAGGGTTTCGGTAGCGTACCTTTATCGAGCCACAAACGACTAGGAAGAGGAAAAAAACCCAAGGGAAATGATCTACTCGTCAAGGGCTTCGCGACGGTGGTCTCGGCTCGTCAAGCGGATGGCCAGGAACTCAGGAATCGCCGAACACGCACTAGTCGCACGCTCGATCTCCGCACTCTCTCCTTCCCGTTCGCGGTGAAGGCGATCACTAATGAAGAGAGGAGAGGAGTGTTTGGGGTTATAAGGGTGATTAAGGACTAATATACCCTCAAATAAGTGAAAGGGCAAGGGTTAAGTAAGGGTAGAATAGGAGTTTCACGCCAGAAATCAAACCAGCACAAAGCTGATGTCGGGAGCGTTGTTCGGTTGTTTGGACCGAACTTTTCATCACTTGTTCGGTTGCTATGGCCGAACACTCCCCAAGGAGTTCGGTTTGGCTGGCCGAACATCTCCCGAGATGTTCGTTTGTCGCGTTGGAGCGATGGTTTAAGTCTAAAAAGCAGCCGAATGGGTCTAGGGTGAAAGTGATGCACCGGTTGGGTGAATGCAACTCCAACAAGCATAAAACTTGTGTACCAAGGCCTTATGAGACTCAAATAACCCTCAAGACAAGTGGAGGAATGACTAAGAGTACAATCGAAGTCTCACGAAAGAACTACGCGAGAAAACTCTAAACCGAGTCAAGTAACGAACAACGTCGGTATGCGACTTGTAACATTAACTAGTTAAGGTCTATGGAACTAAGGTATTGGCCTCTAGATAGCCTACCTACACCAATCAAGGTTCTTTTCCTCAATCCAAGTAAGCAAGGTCACGATTAAACGACACGCAAGGCAAGAAGGTCAATTACACGAAGGTTCGGGGTCTTACATGACTTGATATCTATACATGGTTAACATGCTAAATAGTTCATTTCATGTTTAACGTTTAATAATCATGCTTGACTAGGTTACATTGCTTGTTTGAGTCATAGTTGCTTTGTAAAGTCTTCTATGCTTAACATGTTCTTATCGTGGTTGCTTAAAGTATTTCCTTAGCATCCTAACATCTAACTAAGTCTCTAAGAGTCTTAGTCTCATAGATTCATGGTTCTTGGTCCCTACTTTGTTCTTAAGGTGCATAACGATAAGTTAGAAGCCCTTCTTACTTGTACTTGATCATTGGAACTTAGGATGCATCAATGCATTCCTTTGTCTTCGAGACTTGTATTCATTACTTGATAATCCTTGAGTTAGAGTTCTAGACCAAGTTTACTAGTTTTTCTCATGCTTGCACAATCATTTTTCATAGACTTGTTGCATTTGGAAATAAGATGACCAACTTTTTACTTTACAGATTCAGTCCTATTTTTGGGCAAACTTAAGGAAAATTCTGGTACCAATATGCTAAAGTGATTGAGATTTACTTCGGGTATGTTTTACCTACATATGTTAGGATACTCCCTGTAAAATTTGGTAATTTTCCAAGGTGTCTAAGTACCTTAATTAGGTCTTGAATTACGGCTGTGCCAGAATTCTGTTTTCAGGAAATCAGCTTATGTACTTGAACTTGTAGTAACCTTATTTTGATGAATATAAGTGCAAATGGAGTAATTTAAAATGCTAAAATATACTTTAATGAGTCTAGTTTCAGAAAAATCAATAATCACCTCATTTGGAGGTGTGTGTTATTTATGGTCGATTTTACAAGATTGACTATCCAGTAACTACACAAATGAAAACTATGTTTTCCAGATTTCGGGTTTTTGACATGTTTTGGTTGAAGACCCCTTTTCCCTTGACCCTTGGCCGACCTTTTCAGCCTAGCACACCATTGTTGACTATATTCTAAGCCTTGTTAACCCTTGGATGAGTTATTAACCAAAGGCTTTCAAGCCTTGACCAATTAGAAGCCATAAAACCACCCTTCACAAGGATATGGTTTTGTGCACTCATTTAAAGCCCTTGATAGCCCATCTTTGTCTTCAACCTCTCAAATGACTGAACCTTCATGCCATTGTTGAGCTTGTGAAGCTTCCATACTTGTGTGACCGTTTGCCGGAGTTCTGGTAACCCGTTTGGCGAACCGAGACCGCCTAATCGAAGGTCATGCCCTCCTCTTCTACAATCCTTAGTTTATTTATGCTTCCCTCCATTATTCATAGGCTTAAGGTGAGTTCTCAATTCCCAGATTCGTATGTTCAATAAAATAACATGCTTCCTTCATTATATTTGTTCTAAACATGCTTAGGAAGACTTCTAGCAAAGTAGAATTCTTCATTTCATCATGTGAAAAGTATGTAAGTTTTTAAGGTTTCCATGTTAAGTTATGATTTTGACTTTGTGTAAAGCATGAATGATGTTCTAAATGTTCTTAGGAACAACTTTTGTGAAAGAATAAATTTCAATTGTATGTTTAACAAAATCGACTATTCTAGGGTTTCAAACTCGAGAATTGGATTATGGCTAGTCTAAGGTCATGAATGGCTTGGTTATTGTTGATCGATGTATTTTATACGTCGATTTTATATACTTCTATGACTTAAATTATGCTATTTCACGAGTCTTTTGAGTAATAATATATGTTTTCGGTGAGTTTTGTAAGTTTCAGGATTGTTCGTGAAAATACGCGAAACTCCAGGGTTTTAAGTGCAAATTACAAGAAAGGACAAAAGAGGAAAATTGAAGAAACAAGGAAACTGCACAAACTGGACACCTTGCGGACGCAAGGTGCCTCAGACCTTGCGACCGCAAGGTAGGCAGTGTTGACCATAAAAGAATCAATCAAAGAAATCAAAAGCCACCCGTACTGGAGACCTTGCGGATGCAAGGTATCCAACACCTTGCGACCGCAAGGTAGGCAGAATGCTGGATTTTCGGATTTTCACACAGTCATTCAATCCAATCACAACTCCCGAGTATATATAGAAGTCAGATACCGAGGCTAAAGAGAGGAGGACGGCTGGAAGCTCTCTTAACATAGATTTTAAGTAGTTTTAGATTGTGTAACATAGTTAGGTTTTGTAATTTCAAGTATTGAAGATCAAATCATGTATCCGATCATCTCCATGTGCTGTTCATCGTCTATGATGAACTAAATCATCCATAATCTAGGAGGTGGGAGGTAACTTGTATCGAATTTATGTTTTGATTCTTATATATATGTCTATTCAATGCTTGTTGATTGTATTGTTTATCAACCCCTATATTATTTTGCTTTGAACAAATGAATGTAATCGCAAATAATAAAGGCTTAGAGGTGCGGATAACTGCTTGACCAAGTGCATATGTCGTACACTGGCTCACCAACACAATAAATTGGACCTATCGATGCACGAGAGTGATAAGTTAGGACCAGGTTCTTACATGATCTAGGTGACAGATAGATCATAAATCTAGGTGACAACTAGATTAATAGTTCATGTGCTTAGGATATGGAATGGATGAATTTTGCGGGGATGGAGGCTGAACCAATTGTTCAACAGACCATATCTATTTTTAGTGAACGAACCCAAGACATTGAATGACATTATTAGGAATTGGACATAAAGGAGATATAAGTGAAACCCAGAATCCTAGATTTCCACTCACCATAAGATCTTCATATCTGCTATTACTGTCTAATTAGTTAAACATCTATAACTAGCAGTTTAGAGTACAATTAAACAATAAAAACCCCCCTTAGGTTAATAATTTGCTACCAATAAGCGCACTGTTCGTGATCACTTGTCTCTGTGGGTTCGACCCTTGCTTCCAAGTCTATTCTATAATAGTCTTGTCCACTTGCAAGGAAAAAGATTAATTAAAACATCGATCAATTGTGTTCTAAGTGAACGGAGAACATAGAAAATATTAATGGGATGCATATAGTATCTATGCTCTATTTGGTTGCACTTTTGGCAATGACTCATCAGAGTTGAGTTTAGGGAGTTATTGAACAATACCGACTCCACATTCAATCCCTACGATGTTTGAAGTTCATTTAACTAGAATACTAGTTTGAGATTCTTGATTTGGATTGATGTTCATGTTTGAATTATATATGTCATAGAGTAGTATGCCTATTTGACATGATGAGTTCGCTCTTGTCGAACTCGTTTTCTATTTGACTAAATGAGTAAATATATACTTGACTTGGATCGGTTCGCTCTTGTCGAACTAGATCCTCTACATGTTCATGAATGATAGGTAAACATCTACTTGTCCCCCCATTAGTCCAGCTGGCGTACTTGTTCTTGTCTTCACTGGTTGACGATGCATCACCGTTACGAATTGTTAGATTTGTGATAGTGATGAATTGTCGAACCAGAATCATGTACACACCCTCATCTCTTGATCACTTTGGAGAAGAATACCTTATCATAACCATAAGGGTGCTTGGAATAATGCTATTCATGGTCGATGTATCAATCACGTACATTCGACAATACGTTCATGTTAACGCTTGTATTGCAGGAGCTACGAAGCGGCACCGGTTCTACAACTGATCGATGTATTTTATACGTCGATTTTATATCCTTCTATGACTTAAATTATGCTATTTCACGAGTCTTTTGAGTACTAATATATGTTTTCGGTGAGTTTTGTAAGTTTCAGGATTATTCGTGAAAATACGTTAAACTCCAGGGTTTTAAGTGCAAATTACAAGAAAGGGGCAAAAAGGAAAATTGAAGAAACAAGGAAACAGCACAAACTGGACACCTTGCGGACGCAAGGTGCCTCAGACCTTGCGACCACAAGGTAGGCAGTACGGGTCCTCGAAGCCATCAATCAAAGAAATCAAAAGCCACCCACACTGGAGACCTTGCGGACGCAAGGTATCCAGCACCTTGCGACCGCAAGGTGGGCAGAATGCGACCTATTCGGATTTTCACACAGTCATTCGATCCAATCACAACTCCCGAGTATATATAGAAGCCAGATGTCGAGCCAAAGCATAGGGAGGATGGCTGGAAGCTCTCTTATCATAGATTTTAGGTAGTTTTAGATTGTATAACATCGTTACGTTTTGTAATTTCAAGTATTGAAGATCAAATCATGTATCCAATCATCTCCATATTCTGTTCATTGTCTATAATGAATTAAATCATCCATAATCTAGGAGGTGGGAGGTAACTTGTATCGAATTTATGTTTTGATTCTTATATATGTCTATTCAATGCTTGTTGATTGTGTTGTTTATCAACTCCTATATTATTTTGCTTTGAACAAATGAATTTAATCGCAAATAGTAAAGGCTTAGAGGTGCGGATAACTGCTTGACCAAGTGCATATGTCGTACACTGGCTCACCAACACAATAAATTGGACCTATCGATGCACGAGAGTGATAAGTTAGGACCAGGTTCTTACATGATCTAGGTGACAGATAGATCATAAATCTAGGTGACAGCTAGATTGACAGTTCCTGTGCTTAGGATATGGAATGGATGAATTTTGCGGGGATGGAGGCTGAACCAATTGTTCAACAGACTATATCTATTTTTAGTGAACGAACCCAAGACATTGAATGACATTATTATGAATTGAACATAAAGGAGATATAAGTGAAACCCAGAATCCTAGATTTCCACTCACCATAAGATCTTTATATCTGTTATTACTGTCTAATTAGTTAAACATCTATAACTAGTAGTTTAGAGTAGAATTAAACATAAAAACCCCCTTAGGTTAATAATTTGCTATCAATAATCGCACTGTTCGTGATCACTTGTCTCTGTGGGTTCGACCCTTGCTTCCAAGTCTATTCTATAATAGTCTTGTCCACTTGCAAGGAAAAAGATTAATTAAAACATTGATCAACAACATATCCTCTTTATATGTGGTTTACTTTATAGCACTTATGTGAAACCTACGTGCTACCATGGATATGTGAACTAAGTATTTATAAGAATGAATGCTTTGATTGACTTGATATTAATGATGATATCTATCTATGTATGTTGCATGATGACATGACATGCATAATTGTTAGCTCACAAAGTTTTTATGACTTACCCGCTCCCTTTTACTACTTTAGATCCGAGTCGTCCAGGTCCTTCCCATTGAGGTGTTGCAGATTTCGCGCTTGTCCGAGATTACTCGCGACGAGGTTGATTTAGAGATGTCCTTATTTTGTTCTCTTTTGAAAGGACATTGGGTATAGCAAGTCATTTAGACTTCGCTTTTGAGAAACTTGAACTTGTTGTATTTATGTCTATAACTTGTGGTAACTTGTATTCTATTTTGAGTGTCGGTGCATGTACGCCGAGCCTTGTATAGTTGTAGTTGGTTCATTATGTTTTAAATCTTCCGCTGAGCATCACATTAGCTCTTATTTACTTCCGTTGCTTCTCCGGCATGTTTTAGCCGTCGAGGTATTATAACTGTTTAGTGTTGGGTTCCGGTTGTAAAGTCACCGATGATTTGATTTAAATTGCCTTAACTGTTATATCTGGTTTAAAAGGTTTTAAAATATTCCAGTCTTTTGATGTCGAGTTGCGTTACGTCTATAATGTTGTGTCATGTCGTTTTATATAATTGAGTCCTTGCATGAATTGTAGTCCTATTTGGACGGCTTGACTCGTGATTCCTCCTCGGGTCCGAGTCGGGTCGTAACACCTTGTTCTGGGCAATTTCAAAAAGAATCAGTATCAACTTCAATTGTCTTGGATTTTTGGGCTTAGCTTTTGGATGTTCCCCACCGATCAAAGTATTTCGTCAAGTACTTATTTTTCCTTCCACCCATTGACAGATTAACTGTCTTCCACCTCGAGTTTAAGAGAAGGGGTTTGTGCTACAAAATCTTATTCCCCATTTGAATCATCTTTATTTATAAGGCTCATCCGCTCCATAAAAAAAAATGGAAGTCTCCTTTGTTGAGTCAGCTATATATATATATATATATATATATATATATATATATATATATATATATATATATATATATATATATACCCAAATCTTCAATGTCGTCTTCTTGTTTGGGATTAATCTCGCTGAAGGAGGACAAGGATTGAATTGAGGATCGGATGGTCGGAGAAGACCGGAGGAGTGAACACTGGGTATGAATTCGTGATCTGGGTTTGTGGTTGTTTGATCTAAATTAATTGATGGAAATTTCCAGATCTAGGTTTGTGTATTTGAATGTTAAATGGGTTATTGGTGACGGGTGGCGGCAGATGTGGAGCAAATCTTCAAGTTTGGACTGGTGTTCGTGGGTTCCCTGAAGAACGCGCAGATATCTCGCCGACCATTGACCAGTGACTTAGAGACATGGTGTGCAATTCCAAAATGATGTTTTCCCAAGAGTTAAAACATCTCCCACTCTCTGTAAATCTATTTTCCAAGAGTCCCTTCAATGCACCAACCCCCTCTTCCAAAGCAACATCAATCTTGCACAGTGCACACCCAAATGAAAAGGAATTCAGCTATAAGCATTCTTGTGTGAGAGGGAGGACAAACACGAGGTTGTCTAGAATTGGTCCCTGTACTTTCTTAAGTAAATGACTATTTTACCCCTAGCCAATATCACGTGAGATGCACGTGTGTTGACCTAATGGAAAAAACACCGAAAGTGGACGGAAGGATCATTTGCGTCATAACTTTTCGTACAAGGACCAATAAGGTTCGATTTTTTTACAAGGACAAAGTTGAAAAAAGTGGTAAAATACATGGACGATTTGGGTAATTTGCTCATATTATTATTACTATTATTATTATTATTATTATTATTATTATTATTATTATTATTATACTATTATTATTTTCAAGTATTTATGTGTGAATTTTTGTTTCTCAACCATTACTTATTAATAATAGGTATTAATAATATATATATATATATATATATATATATATATATATATATATATATATAAAGGTAGAAGCACATATCACATCTAAATAATGCATTTTCCCGCTTAAATCACTTTGCTAAAAATAGATCAACATTAACTCAGTCAAATATCAAGTATCTAGATAACATTTAATGTATTATTTATTATTTATAAAAATAAATAAAACATTTATATGTTGTTGTAAAGTTGATTAGTCACAAATTGATTCAAGATTCGATTAATTGAATCATCAATTATCTAATTGTCTAACTTTTAAAACCATTTGAATTATGTCTTTTTTGGCTTCCAACCTTTGGTATAAATAGTTTATGTGAACTTTCAAATATTTACACTGCAAGATTGAATACAAACAACACAACATATCCTTAGGCATATTCATAATAAAATTTACTGAAAATCAATAGGTTTCATTAAGCAGGTTCGATCTATCCATTCAGGCTAACGTACGAATAGTATTAATAGATCTGCATTAATGATGATGGGATTGACTACTGAAAATGGTTACGTCCATCCAACAAACATTTGAAAGTCCCACCAATTTTTGAGCTAAATATAAACTCATATTATAAATTATGATTTTTCATTTAATTTGTACTTCAAACTGTAAATTGTATTTCTAATTTTATTTTTATTCCTTCTTCTTTAATTGTGCTACAGAGCGTGTATTTCTAATGTTGTATTTCAAAATTAATGATGAATAAATGGTGCAATCTCATAATCAAGTATTCCCCAAAAATAAAAAATCTAAACTTAATCATAAATTGAAATGTATTATTGTGATTTTTCATATCCAAAACTAAATTTTCACCACCATTTGATTGTGAAAAGTTTGAGTTTGAGACATTGATGTGGTAACCCGAACCGACAAAAAATTACCAAATTAGCAAACTTTGCTGATATGAACATCATATGCAAGCTTGTGATAAGAAGTGTTGCTGACTAAAAGATTTGTGCAGGTTCTATTAGTAGCACCCAATATTCACCCTATTTGACATATTTGAATAATAAACACAAAAAATAAAATATCATAAATTATCATCTCAATCTATTTTCATCATCCACTAGTATAAATCTCTCATTAATTGTTGACTTAACAAATGATAAAGATGGTTCAATTCCATCTGATCTTGCCTTTCTGGAAAAAAAATATGCATTTATATAAGGGTAATGTTAGGGCCACTCTAATAGTACTCAATTTTGGGTACCAAATGATGTGGCATCTTATGTGTCATATTATTAACATAACTTTTTAACTTATAGTGGAGCTCATAAAATGTCAAATAAGATGACACATTGGAAACCACTTCATTTGGTGCACAAATTTGAGTGCTCATTGAGTGGCTCTAGCATTACTCTTTATATAAATACCCAACATTAAGACATTTATTCTGTATGCCGATGTCACCTCAGCTCCTATATATTAATATGCGATGAAGATGAAAAACTAACAAATAAAACAATAAATGTTGTGTCTAAGGAAATTTTTCAAAATCTATAATGATTAGTTTTACAATAATATATTTCTACTTAAGCAGTTTCTCCTCAATTTATTCTTTTAATTTTATTTTTCTCTTTATTTTTTGCTTTTGTATAATTTATTTGAAAATATATATGTCGTGCGTTTAACACACGTGTACAAAAACTAGTTAATATAATAATGAGATATTAATTTTTGCTATTAATTTCTTCTATTGTTAATAGTAGAAATCTTATAAATAAAAAAAACTTAGAACCAACATTATTTTCAAACCAATGTGGGATACAACTCTTTTATTGGTAATAAAAGACTAGATTTTTAATTTAATGACTTTTAAAACAAAAATCAATTTATAACCAATATGAAATACATCTCTACTAATATTAAAAATAAAAAAGATGTATCTTGCATTGATTATAAATTGATGTTAGTTTTAAAAGTATCTTGATTAAAGATTTCTACTTTTATCACCATAAAAAATATGTATCTTACATTGTTTAGAAAGAGATGTTAGTTTTAAAAATCTTATAATAAAGACTTTTACTCTTATTACCAATAAATGATATGTATCTCACATTATTTAAAACAAATATTGATTTAAAAAGTATTTAGATTAAAGACTTTTTATTACAAATAGAATAACCGCCAACCATGGTGGTTGTGACATCCATCATCAACACTCCTCCCTCTACCTATAGAACTAATTTCCTCACTAGCGGACTTCTTCCGCCATCCCTTCTCTATTTGCCTCAACTCTGCCCAAAACCCAACCGCAAGTCGTCCAAAGACCTCCAATGGACACTTACTCGAGTCTTACATGGAGACTCCAATTCTATCTCCGGTTTCGCCAATAAAATCATCGGTGCACTCCCCTAATTGGGCTTGTAGAGTTTAATCATGACCGATACGGCGGTGTAGGCGGAGATCTTGTCGATTTCGCCGAAGTTTCGAAGGAAGGTTGGGAAGAACTCTTCTGTTAATGATTCTAGAGCTTTTTATGAATTTCAGGAACGACGTGGCCGGGCAGGGGATCCTCTGTATGCATTGATGTGTTGTTGGTTAGCGGCACTTGGGGCTGGCCTGCTGAAATCGGAGGAAATCTTGGAGGGGATGTCAAGGTTGAGTATTTCTAATGATATTGAGTTCGAAGAGGAAACTTTTATTGCAATGATGAATGAAGCAAGAGAGAAGCGGGCAAAGTCGGGTACTAAAACACCTAACATTCCGATGGAGGTAAGAGCGGAGAAAGCTCTTGACGCTATTTATGTTTGTTGTTTTAGAAGGGACCCTATAGAAGCAGACGATCAGAGACTACTTTGTGTAATGCTTAACGCTGTTTTCCCATCAGTTGGGCAACCAACGATAAAGAGGATTGTCGAAGAAAAGGCTGCAAAAGTAGCCGAAGGTGTTGAAGATGATATATATCCAGAGCGTAAGCCTTTATCGAAAGAAGCTGTACAGCTGCAAATGAAAGACCTCCAATTTCTTAAACAAAATAGCGAGAGCTAATAGGTGGTTTCATTTGCTAATATATGTTGTAGCCAAAACATGTTTTCTTTCGTTAAGTTTAGACAAACGATATTACGAGTTAGAGCTTGTGATATTAATACGAGCTTTAGTGTTAGAGTCGTTGGATGATTAAGTTGATGGTGATTTGAAATATCTACATCCTTATTTAGAAAATACTTTATTTGATCTAACGGTGTAAAAATTTTAGTAGATTTGATCTAACAGCACTAACACTCAAACTTATAATAATATTACAAGCTCTAACTCGTAATATCATAAGTTTAAGTTTATGGATAGAGTATATAGCCGAACCAGGAAAGTCATTACTCATTTGCTAATATATTTTGTAGCCTGAACTATGTACGAACAAAAAATACCCCCTAGACATATGAACTCGAGTGAGTTAGTCCCTTTAACTCATTACTTGTCACAGAGCTAACAATCCTTTCAATCTTTGCAACTATTTTAGCACGGAGACAAAGTCGGTCTCTTTCTTTAAAAATAAAAAATTACAAATAGAATAGATGCATATATCTCACATTGGTTACAAAATATTCTACTATTATTATCAATAGAAGAAATGTATCCCACATTGATTAGAAATTAATGTTAGTTTTAAAAATACTATTATTACTAATAAAAGAGATGCATCATATATTGGTTTAAGGGTAATGTTGATTTTCAAAGTATTTAAATATAAGACTTCTACCATTATTATCAATAAAACATGTATATCTTGTATTGGTTAGAAAGTAATGTTGATTTTAATTTCTGATAAAAGACTTCTATTATTATTACCAATAGAAGAGATATCATACATCCTACATTGGTTAAAAAAAAATGATGTTGGTTTTTTTAAAAAAATTAGATAAAAAACTTCTACTTTTATCATCAATATAAGAGAATAGATGTATCTCACATTGTTTAAAAAACGATGTTGGTTATAAACTTTTTAAGATAAAAGACTTCTACTATTATTACCAAATGATATATGTATCCCACATTAGTTAGAGATCGATACTAGTTTTAAAAGTTTACAATTATTACTAATAGAAGAGTAATATTTTATATTGGTTTGAAATGTAATACTCCATCCGTCCCCAAATTATTGTCCTCTTTTTTTTTTCGTCTGTCTCAAAATAATTGTCTTGTTTAAAACTTTCCTTTTTAGGACAATACTTTTATCACTTCATCCTTACTTTTTCATCGTACTTTAGTTATGACCCACATACACATAAGCTTTAAAGTATAAAGTAAACTACATATCAAACTAATATTAATAATCTAGTCAAATGTGTTTTCTTAAGCCATGTGTCAATTCCACTATGACGATAATTTACGGACAGATGGAGTATTTATTAAAAAGTTTGTAGATGATGTATCTCACATTGGTTACAAAGAGATGTATCTCACATTATTTAGAAATGAGTATTGATTATAAAAGTCATTAGATAAGACATTTTTATGTTATTATCAATAGATAAAATCTATCTCAGATTATTTAGAAAGTGATGTTGGTTAAAAAAATCTTTAGATAAAAGACCACTATTATTACTAATAGAAAGTATGTATACCACATGGTTAGAAAGTGATATTGATTTTAAAAGTTTTTATATAAAAGACTTAAACTTTCATTAATAATAAAAATAGAAAATAAGTACCTTAAATTGTTTAAAAATGAATAATAATTTTAAAAGTTTTTAATAAAAATATTTTAACTATTATTATCAAGTTAGATGTTGGTTTTAAAAGTCTTTCAATCAATTTTTTTTATTATTATTACTAATACAAAATATATATTTTACCTTAGTTAGAAACTTATGTTAATTTAATAATTTAATTATAATATCAAAAAATTATATTATTATTAAAAAAAAAGATGTATCTTACATTATATCCCAACAGAGGCCAGGCTACATAACTAGCACAGTGGGGTCATGCAAGACGAGAGAAACGAAATTCGGTCAAGAATCGACACACCAAGTACCCAACGGTTTCAACGAAAATTAACACATCCACTGAGTTGCGAGCTCTAACTCACTTCTCAACTCAGTTCCCCTCTCTCTCTCCGCTCCCGCGGCCATGGCAGTTCCACGGAGATCCATACCTATCTTCCTCTCACTTCATTTACTTCATCTGCTCTGCTTCATCTCTCTCCTTTCCCCGACAAACGCACTTACAGCTAGGTACGTTACTTATAGAACCCTAATTCGTGATCGGGTTAAGACTTGAAGATTATGTTTTAGCCCTAACGAACTTGTTGGATTTATCTAGTTTCTCAAATTTTATTGTTTAATTTACAGGAATGGTGATGGTTACGTGATTAATGGTCGGGTCAGGATTCCAGGTACCTAGTTTTGAGTTTTTTTTTTTTTTTTGTTATTTCGATTTGACTAAATTTTATATAAATTTACTCGGAAAGACAAAAGGCGTGGAATTTTATTGAGTCAATTTTGACAATATAAAGATATTGATAGTTTATTTGGGATATGTGGTATACGATGAAGCTTAGCTCGATCTTGTTTTCCAGTGAATGATGGAAGCTTTCTGTAGATAATTAGGGATGTGATTGTGTGCGAGGAGTCTTTGCTTGCTAATATTGAATGATGTTTTTTCTTCTCAAATTTTGGTTGAACTTGTTTATTTCCCGGATGCTGGTTAAGGGGCTACCAATGAATGCTGCAGTTGAGGAAGCTATGCTGTGGATGGGTCATGGGAGGTAGTTAGGTCGTTGGGAGGACTGGAGATTGTTGAGTTAGGGATTGTCTTGTCAAATGAAGTTGGAGTATTCATATATTTAGATTATAGCCGAATCTAAAGAGTATAGGCCAACTTAAAATGTTGTGATCTTTGGTTGTGTCTTGCGTGTATGTTTTCGTCACTTGGTCTTTGGTTGAACACTGCAGAAAGTGCCTGTGACTTTTCCCACATTGTTAGGTACAAAAAAAATGTTTTTTTCCCCTCCGAAGTTTATTTCTGAAGAAAAGTGTATAAACAGCACTTAAACCTGGGCACTTGGAGTACGAAAGGAGTTTGACAAAGAACCTTACCTCTATTCTTATCAAAAAAACAAAGAACCTTACCTCTATTAGCAAGAAAAGTCATATAGTTAGGACAACCTCTCTAATCAAGATTGGGCTTGCGCCTCACTGAAGGGGGAAGGGAAGTCACTGACTGAGAAATTGAATCTTCACAATATCTATTGGCCTAGGCATCAGCAATTGCTCTCTCTGAAACAGTGCTGCAATTTAATCTGATGCTTTTAGCTATAGCTATAATCTTCTGAATAAACGGAACAATTTCCAGAATTCTAGCTATACAGAAATTTCTGAATAACATCTAATAAAGCACTTTAGAATCAACTTCTACCCCTGATATTGGTTATTCCCTGATCTCCAATCCATATAGCTCCTGTCTATGGCGCTTTGAGTTTTGCAGTCATTTTATAAATAACTCCACACTAGCAGCTATAACCATAGATGAAACAACACATGGAATCACTTTGCACTCCACCTTCTCCTTAAGTCCACGGATTCGCTATAGAGCATCCATCAGCGTTGAGCTTTATCAAAGTATGAGGAGGTCTAGACCAACAAACCATTTGAGCCTTCTTTCTGACAGCAGGTTTGTGTAAACACAACTACACAAGTGCAGTGAATTTGCAATATCCTTGGACGCTGTAAGAGTACAAACTGTTGTTGTGGTCCTTGGTTCCAATCCTCATACCAAC
Organism: Codonopsis lanceolata; assembly: GCA_013146195.2. Taxonomy (NCBI): domain Eukaryota; kingdom Viridiplantae; phylum Streptophyta; class Magnoliopsida; order Asterales; family Campanulaceae; genus Codonopsis; species Codonopsis lanceolata. Next base: position 3,985 of record JABEVN020000685.1, on the reverse strand, counting down.
AAGGGGTCACACTTACCTGTCAAAAAAAAAAAACACTCCAAAAATGTTTTCAATTAGAACAGAATTGACCTTTCTTTTTACCTAAAAAAATCTGCATTTCTATTCTTCCAAGAGACTAGCAAATTATAGATGACAAAATTATTTAAATTTCTTCAATCCCTCTTCCCTAACAAGTATTTTGAACCCAAGGGGTGGGACAGATGGAAAGGGCACTCGGGCAAAGACCTGGTTCCAAACCCCATACTTACCGATCAAAAAAAAAATTATTTAAATTTCTGAGAAAGAATGTCTATTATAATCCACCAAGAGAGAACTTATAGTTGGTCTTCCTTTTGTTTATTAATAATCCTTGTTCAATGGACTGATCAACTGTTATTTGTATTGTGTTACTCTTTTCGATTCATTACTCCACTCTAAATAATTGTCATACTTTCCTTTTTCGTCCGTTCCCAAAAAATTGTCTTGTTCCCAAACTTCCCTTTTAAAGATAGTGATTTTACCACTTTACCGTTACTTTTTCTTCCTACTTTAGATATGGGCCACATACATGTGGGATTCAAAAGAAACTACATACTATACCAATATTTATAATAGATTCAATTGGTTTTTCTTAATCCGTGTGCCCAAGACAATTATTTAGGAAGGAGGGAGTATTACTTTTTTTTTATTTATCCATAAAAAAATCCACCTAGTGAGGACAAATTGATGAAGAGAAGCAAGGCATAACTTATCACCTGAAGCTTTGTTGTAATGTTGCCATAGGTCCTCATCAATACGACTAGAAACACATGGTAAAAGGACTCAATGCAACAGCATTAAGATTTAGAGGTCAGCATTATTCCTTTTCTCTGAATTTCATCATCCAAAAGCGGTAAGCAGAGAAATCTTCTTTTGGAGATACTTATGCCTGATAAATTTAAAAGCAAGACTGTGATTAGGTCTGTTCCTAATTAAACTTCAAGCTTTAGTAAGTCATAACTTAACATTAGCGGTTCCAGTCCAGATAAAGCTTGTGAGGGGTACTAGATAAAGAAACTTGCTGAGAAAGAATGAGTTAAGAAGCAGGCATCAGACCACACAGAACAGTTCCCTTGGCGAATGGGATGAGAATTGGAGAGCACTCTCCTCCATATTAATCCTCCTAGCAGAAGTGATTGAGTGGGATGAGAATTCCACAATATCAAGCTGTCATAAAAGCTGCCAACAAGGAATGTTGTTGCTCGAACTTTTACCTAAGAGACATAGAATATGCAGTAATATTATAATTATCCTCTAGTCTTCTAATCCCCAACCCTCCCTCTTCTGTAGGCAAACACATCTTCTAGGCTACCCAATGAGCTCTTTTAGAACCATCAGAGCTCCATAGAAGACAAGTTAATATATATGTATATATATATATATATATATTAATGTCCTTAATCACAGTTATGTGAGGGGCGATGATAGCCAAAGTGAATAAAGGAACTGTTTAAAGAAAATCTTGACCAGGAACTACCTACCAACGGACAGGATATGTCCATCCAGTAAATTTGGTCCTCAGTTAAAATATTACCAAAAAAGGGTCAATAAGTTACTTAACCTTTCCTCCTCTAGAACGGGCTCAGCCAAGGTAAGTGACATGGAGATCCTTCTTGGGAAATCCAAGAGTAGCAGAGATGAAATTAACCCTGTATTGAGAAAAAATATTTTGCACTGATATTGCACTCCCTTTACAAAAAATGTGATTGTTATGAGAATAAAATTCTCGAGCAACTACTTTCTCTAATGACCCAGTAATCTCCCCTTAATTTTAATAGTTTTTGTTTAAACTAAAACCTTTGTTTTTTAATGTATAACTCCACTTGAGTTATCCTTCGTCCTAATTAGTTAGGGTTGGTTATATCAAACTTCTGTTTGCAAGTTTCTTTCTGTGATTCTGTCTAAATTAAGATTTTTGTTTAAACTACATTCACTCCTTTGCTTCTGGTCTCTCATTTTATTTCTATAGAGGCTGCCTTCAATATCTCATGGTTCATTTTCAAATTTGTAGCTTTACCAAACATCCATTTAATCATTATCAGTTCAACTATCCTCGTTTGCATTAATATGTTTCTTGACTGCCCAAAATTTCTAAACTAAAATCATTTTTCTCAAGTTTGCGGGTGCATGCCGATCATGTAAAACTCCATACGTGCCTCTCTACACTTTGTTCTATAACTTACTTTCATCTCCCACCTCTTCCTCTTGATTAAAATGCGGCCCAAATCAAGATTTGATTCCATTATGGTATTTCCTTACCATCCAACTTTTTTTTTTGATAAGTAAGGAATAACTTTTTTTATTTCCTTACCATCTAACTTAATGGTGGCTCCATTAGTAATTTATGTGCTTCATAAGTTGCATTCATGTACCATCTTTTGTTCCTAAGTTTGAAGGTTCTCTCCTGTAACCAGTCCAGACCATGAGAGATTTGTAGGGAACGCTTCTTTTTCTATTGTAGGCTAGGCCAACAGAATCAAGTTTGGGTTAATCACGTGCCCAACCTTCAACATGCAGGAGGGTAACCACTAAAAATTTAAAGCAAACATTAAAACCCATGTAGTAGTGCTGGTTGTAGTAGGGTACTTTTCATGTTAAGAGTATTTGAACACAGAGTAATATTTGGCATGCCACTGTTAAATCTAGCATATTGATGCTCCGTTCTTTGTTTTTTGTGCTTTAGCTGCGTAATGATATGGGGTTGGAATTTAATGTCATGACAGCTCGAAAGGGTATTGTAATTTATCCTCCCCTAGACAACCCATTCCACAAACCTTGTCTAGGTCTATGCTAGGAATGCTGGGAGGGTTGGTGACTAAGTGGTGATGGGGGTTAGGAAATACCTATTGCATTATTGTTTTGAAGTGGTTCCTCATCAGATTCAGAGATCGGTATTCTTCAGTAACTGCCAGCCTTCGTGGTCAGCCACTGTTAATCATGTGAAAGTCATTTACACATTAGGTTTTATTGATGAAGAACTTCTAAGATGTATTTTTTGTTAGATGACTGTCAATCCTTATGAGAAGGTTTGGTTAGTGAAATCCCCTTCAATTCACGCTTTAGGGGCTACCCGCTTGGCCTGTACATGTCTCGTAAGTTTTGTACATGAAACATCGGAGTCCATAGAATTTTTACAGTCTGCTTCCTAAGCTGATTTTGTCCGTTCCTACTCCATTCAGTGCAAAATACCAATGATGTTCATATAATGAATTATATCGAGCTCATATTACTTTACTGCTCTATTTGATCGTCATGCAGTTTTTTGGTTTTCATTGGAAGTTAATTATGCTGCGTTTTCACTATTCTGAATGTTTGATGATTTAATTTGACAGGCTATGGTGGGAAAGGATTGATTCTACCAGTAAAACTTACGGGTGCCAAAGTTGTACTAAACGGTGGCCAGCATGTTACGTTTCTGAAGCCTGATGGATATTTTTCATTGTATCCTTCCTTGTCCCTATGCGCTAAATTCATTTGTCTTCATTTCATACACAAGCCATTAGCCAACTAGTAAAATTTATTAAATATAACTGGGTAGTCACCATGGCATTCAAACCACTAACATGGCATCTGATGAGTAATGACTTGCTTGTTGGAACCACTCAGGAAACGCCTTGGTGCACCAAACAGCCAGCTAAATGCCCAATTGTTTGTGGGACACATAACTCTTCAGTTGGCTAGCCCACTCCAAGTCTTAGTCTCCCCCATTTGTGCAATAAAAGGCCATCTAAGTAGGGTATAAGCCACATTTCACAAATTATACTTGAGTTGTAGCTGTAGATGAGGCAGGGTGGTATCAAGGTTTACTACGTTCCATAACTATAGCACCCTAGTAGGGTAACAAGTGTGTTGAGACATCTGATCCTTAGACTGGTGATGCTACAAAGCCTAGTATATGTGTGCATGTCTGCGTGTGTGCGTTTTTGTATTTACTGAAGTTCCTTAATTCTTCACCAAAGCAATAATA
>JABEVN020000684.1:0-28958 GCA_013146195.2 Codonopsis lanceolata | reverse complement strand
GTCAATTGTGTTCAGTACACCGAATTCTTATTACATGATTACGAGGGTTAATTGTTATTTTTGCAAAGTTCGCTTTTGTCACAATAATTGTTTTTTTTTCAAAAGTGTAGGGTGAATTGTTACTTTGTAAACCTGTAGGGTGAATTGTTATTTTTGTAAAGTATGGGGGTGAATTGTTAAATTTGTAAAAGTGTAGGGGTGAATTGTTACTTTTGTAAAAGTGTAGGGGTTAATTGTTACTTTTGTAAAAGTGTAGGGGTTAATTGTTACTTTTGTAAAAGTGTAGGGGGTTAATTGTTAAATTTGTAAAAATATAGGGGGTTAATTGTTAAATTTGTAAACATGTAGGGGTGAATTGTTACTTTTGTAAAAGTGTAGGGGTTAATTATTAAATTTGTAAAAATATAGGGGTGAATTGCTACTTTTATAAAAATGTAGGGGGTTAATTGTTAAATTTGTAAAAAAGTAGGGGTGAATTATTACTTTTGTAAAAATATAGGGGGTTAATTGTTAAATTTGTAAAAGTGTAGGCGTGAATTTTTACTTTTGTAAAAGTGTAGGGGTGAATTGTTACTTTTGTAAAAGTATAGGGGGTTAATTGTTAAATTTGTTAGAGTAAATGCATCACAACAAGCCGAAATAAACAAAATAAACTTATCTAACAATCATGTCCAAACAAATACATCACACTCCGAGTTCAAATAAAATACATCAACGGCTGGACCACAAATATATCACACAAACATATAGTATATTATAATACATCCTCAAACTGTTGAACAACTTCGTCAACAGTAGACATATAAGTACGGACCACAAGTCCATCTACTTTGGACCGATGGGTGCCTACTAGTAGGAAATACAACTACGACTCGATCCTCAGCCGATCTTCTATGAAATGCGACAACTCTCGATGGATGAGAAGGCCTCTGGGATGCCCTCTGTGACGGCTGCATGCGATCGTGGGTGATCCACGATGGTTGATGATCCCTCATTTCCTCAGTGTCATCATCATCATCATCATCATCAACAACAACCGATGGCACTACACGATAATGTGTCCGCTCCCGAAACCACTGCTCGTAACCATCTATGGTGGCGGACGGAATCTTGGCTCCACTCGATCCGGCCCTCTTGGGGTTTATAGAATGATGCTCCCATTGTTGGAAATTGCGAAGCATCTCATCGTGGACACAAATATACTTCAACGGCTTTGGACCTCTATAAACCTTCGTCGACTGGAATACATGGCTGGGAATAATTTGGATATATCCAATGTCTTAAGCAACGATCGGGCATGTATGGCTCAACGATTTCTGACAATGAATTATGCAGAGAACAAAGATCGGTGCCTCTGTGATGGCCTACGTGTAAAAGCGTCCAAGTAACCTGGAAAAACAAATATTAATATAAATATCCAACCATTTATTTGATACATTATTTATAAATGATAAATACTTACGGCAGCAATAGTCATCCGATCGAGGACTCTGATACTCCCAGCAGTATCGGGATCATTTCTTCTTCCACAGAAGAGGTCCATCTCTTAGCGTATGGCTCGAGGGGTCCATGTCGTTGAACAACAGTGCGATTGAGGAAAGTATTCATATATCCAAACTTACAATAAAATAAAATAACGTCAAATAAAATAGTGTCAAATAACATAGCGTCGAATAAAAAAATTTAAATTTTATAGTATCCAAACAATTCATTTTTATACCTGTAGTAGAGACAAGCACCAATGATCGTCTACAACCAATCCTCGATGCTATCACCGAGCTGGTGGTATAGAAAAGATAAAGTATTTTTAAGCGTGATTGGGCATATCACGGAAATCCATCACATACGGTAGAAAGTGAACATTTACCCGATTCGACGACTTGTCCATGAACAACGTCGTCCCCATCAACCACAACAAATAACCAGCCGTCCTTGGTTGAGCTGACACAGTCTCGCCACCTAAATATTCTTGCAATGTCAAAAATCTAATATCACTTCTCCTTACCTCACTGTCCACCTTGGTAGTAGGCATACGTAGGAGAATGGCTAGAGATGACTTGATCTGGGCTAACTTGGTACTTGCCAAAATGGGTTTCCCGACCATTGGGATCTGTAAAATGTAATGCACATCGTGCAACGTCAGCGTCATCTCCCCGAACGGTAAATGGAAAATGTTGGTTTCCGGCTGCCATCTTTCCACAAAGGCTAATATCAATGGCATGTTAAAGTGTTGTAACATGCACTCCCTCAAGTGTGTTTCAGGTTACTCCTAGTGATCCACTGAATAGTCTCCATATCATTTATAATCTAAGGCAATGTTGTTCGGCGGTCCACGGAGCTATGACAACTCAATACTAGCCTCTCCTGTTGAACATAATGAAATAATCTCTCATCAATATTAAAACAATACTACGTAGTCAATTTAATAATTTTTTGTCAATACTATCATGGTCAATATAATAAATTACCTCACTATTCCATATTGTAGATGCAATATGACCACGAAATCCAGAAAGTAACTCAGTGTTCTCGGGTCCACCTCCATGTGGCTCTATCAACATCCAACCATACGCATCCACATCATCGTCTAAATCATCATCGTCATCATCACCACCATCACCACGACCTCCTACTCTACCTCTACCTCTGCCTCAACTATGGGCTCGGCCCGCTCTCTGTCGTCGACCAAAACCCAAATCCTCCTCCGCATCCTCCTTTCCATCAACTAACCGATGTCTATCTCGTAGTGCAGTAAATACATCAGCATTCATTGGACCCTTCCCATACCCGCATAACATGCTCGAACTACCACTCGCGCCACCCACACCACCCATGCCACTCATGCCACCCATACCACCCATACCACTCATGCCACTCATGCTAGCCATACCACTCATGCCAGCCATGCTAGCCATACCACCCATACCACACATGCCACCCATACCACCCATGTCACCCATCATGTTTAATAAGACTTTCATCTCCTCATCCTCTATCGTAATAGGTGAATGCCCTCTCCCCCTCAAGGGAGCATTATAAGGAACCTCAAATGGAATATCAGTGGAGTCTGAACTCCCCCTATCATCCCCGTGAATGGGGGTCTGCGCATAAGCACCCTCATCCCCCTCATTAAGGGATGTATGTGCCTGATTAACAGTTTTCCTGCGTTTTGAAGCAGTTACAACCCTGTTACGTACTCTACCCAGATCCTCTGCCTGTACTGGACGTTTACCTCATCGACGTCCGGGTTCCATTTATTAAAAAAAAAAAATACAAGTTATGAAGTGGTAAGTTATCTATAAAACATTTTTTTTAATATATACACACATATATTACATCTATTATATAAGTTTTTTTAAAAAAAAAAGTACATGTTTAAAAAAAAACACAAATCATCCCCCACTTTTGGTTCTATTTCAAAAAAAATAATGAAAACTTAAGTTATATATATATATATATAATACAATAGAGATCAGTTTATACGTGTGCAATTGACTTGGGATAAAAAATTGTTGTGATTAATTTTTTTTACTTTAATCTTACGGCTGTAATTCTCTCATACCCTCACATGTGCGAAAGGCGGTTGGTAACTGTCTTTTACCTAACTCAATTTACCAACGTAACTAAATTTAACTCTCTCTCTCTCTCTCTCTCTCACTCAATTATTTTTAACTTCTGTCTAACTCAATCTTTTACTGTAATTTACGGTCTTATTGTAATTACTTCAATCAATTTAATTTTTATAAAGCATGAATTTTATTTTTTATATATTCTTATTAGGTAGCACATGTTTTAATTACGAAGTATAAGTTAAAGTTATTGACGAATGTCAAATTTTTTAACGAAAAATTATGTGCGGGCATTCATTTCAATGTAATATTGATATAGATGAAATATAAATAATGTCTCTCTATAATGTTTAATCTCACAATTTTAACCGTTTTTATCACGTTTTTTTTTCATCACTATTTTATTACGATTTTACAGTTATTATTTTACATTTGCGAAAATTAGTTACTTTTTTACTGAGATATTACGATTTTACAGTTTTATAATTTTATGGTTGCGAAAATTTGAATTTGTATTTTTTATTTTTAATTGTTATCGTAATTACCTTAATCAATTTTTTTACCCGTAATTTCGTATACACATTTAAAAAAATTAAAAGAATCATAAGTTTTGTAATTTGAAATATTTGTTTTTTTTTTCTTTTTAACTGTTATCGTAATTAACTTAATCAATTTAATTCTTGTCCAGCCCGTTTTTTCCGGCCCGCAATTTCGTATTCAAATTATTAATTAATTCCTCTGTTTCGGGCAAAAAGACCTCGTTTGAAAGTAAATTTTTTTAAGAAAATAATATTTTTAATAGTTCATTTCCACAGTATCTGCTTCATTTATTGATAAATTTTCAAATTGGCGTCGTGCCATCGTCATGGGCAAGAATACTAGTATATATATATTACACATCACATATCTTTTGCTCCAAAAAAACACATTTTAATCAAAACAACCGTGACTCACCAGCGGATGTATTCATCAACTACCGCGACTCACCAGCGGTAGTGATATAAAACATCCGCAAAAACACATAACTAAAACCTAACAGCTTTCAGCTTCCCCCCTCCCTTTTGAAACAATACAACAAACCCACCCCTTTCATTTATTTAAATCCTATAGCCCACCTCTCGTTTCAAAAAAAAACACATCGACCCCCTTACTTTATCCAACAACTAGAGCCCAAAGCTCAGGAAGGGTCGACCCAGCAAGATGATGTTCTTCCTTGAAAGTCATCCCAGAAAGATGACTATCATTGAACCATAGTCATCCCAGAAAGATGGTCTTAAAAAAAATAGAAACGACCCAGAAATATGATGTTCTACATTGAAAGTCATCTGATAGATGTGTTTTATATGCATCTATTGTGTATATATTCCTACTTGGATTGTATTTTTCTACGAATTTCTAAAGCTACTAATATGGGGTTTAAGTGTTTTATGAGTTTCAAGGTAAATTTGAGAAGATTGATGAATTTCAGGCCTTAAATCCATAAATTGAAGATTCTAGGGACCTAAGTGCAATTTGCTGAAAGTTTGAAGGCAGAATTTGAAGTTAAAGCATCAAGCGCTCACTCAGCCCTCAAGGCTGAGCTACCGCGCATTTTCCAGTAGCTGGTGTCCGTAGAAAAGTACTTAAGCGATCGCTCAACCTAAGGACCAAGTGATTGCTTGGTCCCGATTTCTGGCCTGAGCAGTTTTGTAATTTATCGAATTGTCTAACCTTGTATAAATAGAACCCTAGGGGCTTATTTGGTAGTCGAACAAGGATAAGCAGTATTATTAATCCCAGTATTATTAGTGTCCTCGCTATTAATCCTCACCTGTATATCGGGGGTAGTTTTGAGATTACAAATGTTAATCCCAATTTTTTTAGTAAGGGCACCAATAATACCACCCCCCCCCCTTGGTATTAATAGTGAGGAGGTAATGACTTTATCCGAATAACTCGTGCTATTAGTCCCGACCATCTATTGCGTACCAAACATCAGACAACTCGACTTATTAATTCTATCTGGTCTTAATCCTGGCTACCAAACGGCACCTAGTAGTACAACTTTAAGGATCTGAATTAGAGCTGTTCTTGAGCCACTCTCAAGACGAAAAACATTGTTTAATTTATTTTCATTGCCGATCATTGAAAACTGATGATGTATTCTTCATTCATAATGATTTGTTCATCGTCTGTGATGAACTAACCACACCTTTCTAGGGATTGGAGGTAACTTGTATCAATTTTTATGTGTTAAATATATTTTACATTCTATCAATTATTTGTTTATCATTTAGATTATCTTTGGTTTATAATAAAATTATCACATAATGGCTGTGTTAATGAATCTATAAGCTCGTGGGTATAATAAGTTGAATGATTGTGCATGAGTTATATATTGGCCAACCTAAATGATAAATAGATCTCTCTGACTTCCTGATCGGGCTATGGTTAGTGTGAGTGCCCCGGATTTTTCTGTATCTCATCCTCCCTTTTTTAGTGAAAAACAAGATTCATAAAAGACAACGCTCTTTTCATTTCATCTTCCCTTGTTTAGGGGAAAACGAAATTAAAAGTGCAAAAAGAACGTTGTAAAGATTGCGTGGAATACGCTCGGGATCTGGGTCCAGTTATAACTTGATCTGGGTCCAGGACAGAACTCCTTGCTAAAAAACACACAAAATTATCAAAAGATAAATGTTAAATAGGGTCCATAAAACTTGTGATACTCGGCGATAAACTCTGGATCGTGACTCTCTTTTTGTCCATTATAGTCATCTCTTTTTCTTTGAGCATACTCATTTCTGTCTCCCGTAAAAGTCTCTCCAATCGAATCTTTCTGGGGTTGTCTCCTATTTAATCTCTTCAGGAACATTCCCGCCCCATTTTACAAAATTTGGTTCATCGAGTCACCCCGGGGTTTCTCCCGCCAAACTCATTAGATACATAAATGCTCATCATCTCCAGAAACAACTGTCCTTTCTATCTCTGCCTGAAGAAATGAAAAAGCTACAAAGGCTTGATCCCTTAAGAATAAGTGGTTCATATTCACATCCATTGAAAGACCAGCTCCCTATGAGGTAAAAGCTCGCTAGGTTGAAAACCCGAAAGGGCGGTCTAGGCAAAAGTTAGAGCAACAAAGAAAAAAAAACAAAAAACAAAAAAAGTGGTCCCTCCGAGGCATTGATTAGTAGGATTCACTGATCTTGTGATTGAATTTCCTTCTTCATTAATGCACTAGTCAAAAGACTGGAAAGTGACCTAGCACTCCGCTCACCTTCATCTCAAATATCACCATCAACTCCTATACTCATAACCCTTCATAACCAAAAGCCACATCCTAATCCCTCTTTTCACATCTGCATCCCTTGATCCATCTTGTCATAGCATGTTTAAGAAAACAATGGGCACACATCCATATCATAAATTCAATTTTTTCGAAAAAAAAAGAAGAAAAAAAGGGAAGAGTTTTTTCCATATGCATGTTATCTTAGCTTGCATCTTGTCATTGCATCACATATTTGGTTATCATATTCATATTGCATCATACTTTCATGAAAAAACTTTGGGTGTTATAATGAATATTACAATATGACGTGAACAAAAACTTTTGAACGTTGCAATGAATATTACAACGAGACATTTTTTAAAATAAAATAAAATTTAGGGCGCTGCAATGAATATTGCAATGTAATATTTGAAAAATAATTTGGGGCATTACAATGGATATTGCAGAGCGACTTTTTGAACAAAATCTTTTTGGCATTGCAATGGATATTGTAGTGTGACTCGTTGAACAAAATCTTTTGATACTGCAGCATGACTCTTTGAAAAAAATGTATATCTTTTGACATTACAATGGATATTGTAGTGTAACTCTTTGAAGAAAAAAAACCTTTTGATTCTGCAATGAATATTGCATTCAGTCTTGATGTTAGTGCAATGAATATTGCACCTAGTTTTGTGATAATGCAATGGATATTGCATCAGCTTTGGTGATAGTCTCGTGGCGATGCAATGAATATTGCATCCGATTTTGTTGTAATGCAATGGATATTGCATATGATTTGAGGTAACACAATGAATATTGCATCTTTAGCATTGTGGTGATGCAATTAATATTGCATCAGATTTGGCCTTATGTTCCTGATGAATGCAATGAATATTACATCTTGATCGGCAATTAATATTGCATCAGATTTTGCCTTATGTTCTTGATGAATGCAATGAATATTGCATCTCGATCTGCATCTGGTCTCACTATGGTTGATGTAATTAATATTACATTTGGATCTGCATCTGGTTTCACTGTGGTTGATGTAATGGATATTGCATCTGAATTTGCTTTGGTCTCGCTCGATAATGCAATGGATATTGCATAAGATATTTGCATGAGGTTTTATGGTAATACAATGAATATTGCATCAGGTTTCTTGTAAGTTTTGTGATAATGCAATGGATATTGCATCGAATTTGGTAACAAGTTTTGTGATAATGCAATGAATATTGCATCCGGTCCTGATGTTAGTGCAATGGATATTACACCTAGTTTTGTGATAAATGCAATGGATATTGCATCAGCTTTGGTGATAGTGTTGTGGCAATGCAATGAATATTGCATCTGATCTTTGCGATGCAATGGATATTGCATCTGATTTGGCGATAATGCAATGGATATTGCATTAAATGTTGTGGTGATGCAATGGATATTGCATCTGATCTTTGCGATGCAATAGATATTACATCTGATTCTGTGATAATGCAATGGATATTACATTTAGTGTTGTGATAATGCGATGGATATCGCAACTAGTGTTGCAATGCAATGGATATTGCATCTGATTTTGCGATAATGCAATTGATATTGCATTTGGTGTTGTGATAAGGCGATGGATATCGCATCTAGTGTTGTAATGCAATGGATATTGCATCTGATTATGCGATAATGCAATGGATATTGCATTTGGTGTTGTGATAATGCGATGGATATCGCATCTAGCGTTGCGATGCAATGGATATTGCATCTGTTTATGTGATAATGCAATAGATATTGCATTTGGTGATGTGATAATGTGATGGATATCGCATCTAGTGTTGCGATGCAATGTATAATGCATCTGTTTATGTGATAACGCAATGGATATTGCGTCTAATGTTTCAATGGATATTGCATTTTGATGTGCGTTATTTTCAATAGGTTGTAATGGATATTACAACTATCTTTCCGCATCGCAGCTTGTTTGTTCGCTTGAGGTCGAACTACGTTTTGTCTGATTCCTGAAAAGGGATACGTAGGCAGCCTATTTCGGTATGTGCGACCATCAGAGCATTTTATTGCATATCTGCTTAAAAACTACGATAACCTTCTATAACCGACTAAATATGTCTAGGGTATGTGAGATTTGGACTGCACCCTAAAATGTTGCATTATAACTGCTACATATTGCATTACTCCCCATTATAATTTCCACGAAATTTGGGAGTCTATTTCTTATCAACGATGTTCGTTTACTTGGTAGGTTTCGGTTTACCCGTAAACTCCATCGTTGAGGGGCTCTGTAGACACCCCAATTTCGTACCCCTGGTATGTAACATGACATGAGATATCAAGACATGTTAAAAACTAACAAATGTAAGTTACATGGTTAAAAATGCAAAAGAAAAAGCAGGATGCGTAAAACAGTGAAATGCGGGGACATAAGTGCCAAAAAGAGGCCTAAATAGGACCCATAGCGCTGCACATATGGCCCCTAAGCACCGTGCCAGCCCCCACCATGGATGGCGCCCAACATTACTCTCTGCACTGTAGCAGTTAGCCTTCGGTGCAATCTCTCAAGTGTGCGGTACAAGTCGATAAACACAGAATGAGAAATCTTAACCGCGAATGAAGGCCTCTCCCAGCCTATAAATACGAGGCCTCGGCTTCAGAATGCACAAGCAGAAAACACACATCGTTAACACCTTTTCATCGTGCAGTGAGTGATCGTTCTCCCGAGAGAACGCCGAGAGACTTATTCCTCTAGCCCCGAAGCTCCGCCAAATCTCCCCCAAACAGCAAAACCAACCGGCCAAAGTGAAACCTATCTGCCCTGCTAGGATTCCGCCCTATTCCTCCGATCCAAAAATCCAAAAGCAAGCAGTTGCTCTGCCCAATTTCCGCCAGCAACAAACAAACAACAACAAAAAAACAAGCAGTTGCTCTGCCTGGTTCCTGAGGCGTGAAAGCAACTTTCGGAAGCAGTCACTCTAACCGAATTCCCGCAACAACACAACAGCAAAAAAAAGACTCTCTCTCTCTGAAGGACAGAGCGAGCGCACCTTAAGCCTGTCAGAAGATAGTTGGTACCGGATAAAATCCCCACGCTTCAAGAGGTAGATCATTTAAAAGTTTATTACATAAAAAGTGCTATTTAGATTAGCAAAATGTAAGCAATATAAGCAGCTGTGCTGCCCGAATCTCTATAAGGAAATAGTACTAAAAAGAGCCATTATTATGACCAAATTTTCATAATATATTTGTAACTCCCGAAAGGAGGCTGTAACAAGTGTTGTAATAATATATGTACAGATATATGTATATTTAAATGCTTTATTTCATCTATTAAATAAATATAACAAAAGCATATTTTAGCCAAAAACTATTTTGAGACCGAAAGGGAGAGTTGGGTGCCTAACACCTTCCCACCTCGTAACTTAGCCTCCGAACCCTTTGCAAATCTGGTTACATTTGGTTTTTCTTTGTTTTTCCTTAAAATAAAATTGGCGACTCTGTTGATCACATTTTGAGTCCACAATTGAGGCCAAGCGTATTCCACTCGCTTAAAGGTTTATTTTGAAACCACCCACTTCTCATCAGCAGGGGAAATGTCAAAAAACCGGGGCACTCACAAGTATACATAGACGCACCACTATGTAAAATCATGCACAAGCCCGATTCATCAAGCAGACCACTCAACTGGTCGATCGAGCTCACAAAATTCCACATCGACTACCAGCCTAGGTGAGCATTCAAAGCTCAAGCCTTGGCCAATTTCTTGGTCGAGACAAGCTTCACTCAGCAATAGGAATTTGAAGTCCCACAGCCAACAGAGCCCGGGCACGAGTAGTTTTCAACGCCTCGACCGGCCTACTGTTGGGATCTTTATGTGAATGGAGCAACGAGCAAAGTTGGGAGTGGAGCTGGCATCCTTCTCATAGCTCCCGACCAGGTTACAGAGTTTGAGTTGGCTCTCCGATTCAAGTTCTCAGCCTTCAACAACGTGGCCGAGTACGAAGCAATGATCCCTGGTCTCGAGCTCGTAGCAGATATGGGTGTAGAAGCGGTCACAATGTACTTGGATTCACAGCTAGTGGTAAACCAAGTTCAGGGGGATCTAGCACCTAGAAACTCCGGCCATCAACAGACCAGCAATAATCGATATTGAGCCAACAAGCAGAAGCTAGATTGAGGACTACAAGGACTACATCGAGCAAGGAATCCTGCCAGCAGACAAAGTCAAAGCTACAACAGTCAGAAACGAGGCTTGCTCGGTAGTTGTAGGAATCTTATACAAGTGATCTAAGGTCAGGCTTATGCTTCGATGTGTTCCCCCAGAGTTAACCAATAATGTCCTGCTCGAGGTCCATGAAAGAGAGTGCGATGGCCATTCGGGCACCAGAGACTTAGCAGAGAAAATCATGTGCGCAGGGTATTACTGGATCACCCTCATGAGAGATGCAGAGAAATATGTTCGTGAATGTGACAAGTGCCAGAGGTACGCGGACATACCGAGGTTGCCCTCTATTATACAAATCCCGGTGGTCACTGCCTGGCCCTTTGATATGTAGGGAATAGACTTGATCGATCTGTTTTCCCTAGCACAATACAAGTATAAGTACGCAGTGGTCACCATCGATTATTTTACAAAGTGGATTGAAGCAAAACCTGGCTACCATTTCGAAGGCGAATATCATCAAATTCGTCCACGATCAAGTGTGGTGCCGATTCGGTCTCCCATGGGCAGTCATCTCCGACCACGGTACACAATTCTCAGACAAATTCACAGCAAAGTGTGGGCTCTTAGGTGTCAAGCATTGACTGTCATCCGTAGCTTACCCGTAAGGCAACAGCCAAGCAGAGACCGGGAACAAACAAGTCTTGCACGCACTCAAAAGAAACTTAGAGGGACGAGCAGGAAAATAGGCAAAAGAGCTACCATCGGCCTTATGGGCAGTCAGGACTACTGTCCAGGGTCCTACATGAGAAACTCCTTTTGCACTCATTTATGGATCCGAAGCTATAATCCCAGTTGAGATGGCCTTGCCAAGTTACAAAGTTTCCCACTACGGCAAGCAAAACAATGAACTTGCCTGGGCAATAGACCTTGACCTGCTCGAATAAAGAAGATTGGATGCGTGACTAAGGATGGTCAATTACAAGCAACAAACAAAGGTTCACCACGACAAACGAGTCCGAGGAAGAGCATTCATGATCGGGGATTGGGTACTGGGAAAAATCGAGGCCACCTGTCACCGAGCAGAAAGGGGAAAGCTCTCGCCGAATTGGGAAGGGCCTTTTTAAGTTACTAGGATAATTAGAGAAAATGCATATACACTGCGAATACAGGACGACAAAGATGTGAAGCATCCCTGGCACGCAGATCATTTGAAAAAATACTATCATTGAGCAAGTCTCAATGTATAAACGAGCAAGAGCCTCAGCCCTGTTGAGAGTCAATATCATTCTATCAATAAAAAGGCAGGTTATTTACAATTATCTTTTAAAGTTGTTTATTTGTCATTTATGAATTGTTTTCGGATTGCTTGGCAAGATCTGCTCGCATGCCGAGCAGGTTGGGCCATGCCCGATCAACCTTCCACTATACCCAAGTATTAGTGAACATATCTTATCCTCTCAGTGAGCAAGATAGGGCCTTACCCGATTCACATACTAGGAAGCCCGCAAGTCGGTAGGGCCCATGCCTACAAGGTAGCGGCTAACTACCTCAGATTCCTATAGTGATCGAGCAACACTGTTAGTCGTATATCTCTATAGCCAGTTGATATACTACCAGCAGCTTCGACATGCAAACGTCAGACAGTGCCAAGCCCGGTTAGCTAGTCATCGCTTAAAGTTGGGCAATGCCCGCTAGGTAGTCTTCAGGATACTCGCCCCAGGGCGATAGGGTCCATGCCCGTTCAAAGCCTTGGCCAGAACTAGAAACTTAGTCCGAGTAAGATCGCTTCCCCGGACCCTCAAAATTAAAATAATATGTCTGCTTAAATTAGCATATTATTTTTAAGTTACTATTTGCACTAGTTTACATACTCGATTAATTTGTGTTCGCTCTATACTCGTTGTGTTCATAGACATACATGCTAATAGCGTCGGCGT
The DNA here is from genome assembly GCA_013146195.2 of Codonopsis lanceolata. Taxonomy (NCBI): domain Eukaryota; kingdom Viridiplantae; phylum Streptophyta; class Magnoliopsida; order Asterales; family Campanulaceae; genus Codonopsis; species Codonopsis lanceolata. The sequence goes on along the minus strand of JABEVN020000684.1, from coordinate 16,037 downwards.
AGGGTCGAGCACGGCCCATTCTGCCATTATTTGCATTCCCATCCCACCATGGCCAACGAGCATCCTAAGAATATGGCTGGTGCCGTGGGAGAAGTAAGGAATGATAGCTTCATCTACGGCAGCCTCGAAATCCGAGGAGCTCTTAAAGTCTTGCACTGCCGTCTTTTTGGTCGCCGACAGCTTCTTCATCAGGCCGGCCACAGTGGTCACGTCCTTGACTGCCTGCATTTTCAGAGCATCCCGCTCGACCTGCAGCTGTTCTCTCTGCTTGGACACCGCCTTCACCGCTGTCTGCTCCTTCTGCAACTGACCCGCCAACTTAGTTTTTTTAGTGAGCAAGGTGCTATTTTGAGCGACTAATAGCAGATCGCGCTCAAGAAGCTTAGACTATTTCTGCTTAGCGGCGACCTCTTGTTCTTTGAGCTGCTGGGACAAAGAAGAAACATGTTTAAGTATTTTCGTTCGGAGGCCATCTCGGGTCGCGTTGTCCGCCTCGGCCTTCTTGTGAGCCTCTTTTTCCTCGTGTCAACGATCGTACATGTTAGAACAGGTAGAGGCAATCTGCGAGCAAAATACAAAGCTGTTAGTACGAATACACACAAAAAATCAAAAGTGAAAAGTGTCATCTTCTCTTACCTCGCTCAGGCAGAGGCCAACGTGCCCGACCAGCACGTGACTGACAGTTCTTCGATCAAGCGCCAGGTCGTCATGGACAATCCGCTCAATAATGCCTTTGCCCACCAAGCCAGCAGGGCCCCCCGGGAACTCAGATTGATACCCCTGAGCATTGGGGCATCATTTGTAATTTCCCATACAAGTGCTTGGGCAGTGCTGACAGTGGAGGGCATCTCGAAGTCGAGCTGCCTCCATGAAGTGGCCCCACCTAGAGTTGGGGGAGTGGCGGAGACGGGCTCAAAGCTCGAATCGTGTTGATGCACGACTCGAGGAGGAGGAGGATAAGAATCCCTTTTCCATTTACCCGCTGCCTTGGCGTCCTTGGCAGCGGGAAAATCAGTGTTCACGGGAATAGTGACCCCAACGGTCTTATCGGCCACGACCTTAGTGGCCTCCCGGTGTTCGCGGGCAGGAGCTTTTGGAGCCACAACTTTTTTAACCAGGCTGAGAACTTTGGTCGGTGAAAGGGTCTTCTTGGCCGGAGGAGTAAAAGGGACCTTAGGCAGGTCCTGAGACCCCTTACTTTTCAGATCGGCTGTCCGTTGGTCGGCCTGCTTCTTCCTCTGCTTCAACAGGGCAAAGCTCTTCATTCCTGAGACAAAAGCAAAAGGTGATTAGTAACCAGGAACAAAATATGAGTGAGACAGGAAAAAATAATAACAATCAGCGGGCAACCATTTTTGTCCTCGAATACTGGCCGACAGCTCGCCCCGGCACCAAGCCGCTGGCACTCAGTGCACTCATTTCTAAATTTATGCCCATGGCAGTCACCCCAGTATGGATGAATTCTTTCGGGCTCATGTTTTAAAAGGGGAACCACCCCGAACACTTCTGCTCGGATCACCGCAGCCAGACGTAAATTCCGTGGGTTGCACACCAGCTCTTTCTAATCGAGCAAAAATTGATGGCCGACTTGTTTATCGTTCTTTTCAACAACCCCAACGACAGTCTTTAAGGACAACAGGCAAGCCTCACCCGAGTTGAAATCTTGCTTTGAGACCTTGGGTATCTTCATCTCGCTGCTCACTATAGGCACAAATGGCCATCCAGTCCGGGACTCGATGAAGAGAATTATCCTGTCCCAAGCCTCAACTTTGCCAGAGACATCACTCAAAAGCCTCAAAAAATTTGAGTTGGATCTAACTCCAATCCAACCACCTGTGCTCGGGGCAAAGATAAAAAGTTTCCAAAGCAGAAACATGTCCGGCTTAAAGCCTAACAAACTGCAGACCACGGTGAAGGCTGTGACTGCCCGGACCGTGTTCAACATTAGGTCACAAGGCACGACCTTGGTCTCGAGTAGAAAGTCCACCAGGAAAGGTTCCAGTGGAAGGCGTAGCCCAACCCGAAAAAAATAAGCCAAAAATAGGAGTCCTTCATGTTGATCGCGAGGTAGCTCCACACCGGTGGGCACGTCCATTTTGTCCGCCATGTAATCCTTGGAATTTATACCAAGGGAAGTAAGCCAGACGATCACCTTGTCCGCCGTATCCAGAGAATCCTAGTGGGTAGCGTACTGACTCTCATTAGCGTTCACGTACCAATTGGGCTCGTCCTCCTCACCCTCAGCCTCGTCATAAAGTGTGGCCTCAACTTGAGAACGTCCAGTTTTCTTCATGCACCGAGTAAGGAGCATGTCATCTACATCATCTGGTTCGGAGGCTCCTTCAGCCACTTCCTCTTGTTCGGGGCGCACCTCTTCAGCCACGGGCTCCGCCCTATCAACTAGCTGTTTGGGGCCCTGCCCGTCAGCGTTTCCTCTGCCTTCAACGCTCTCCTCTCCAGAGGGGGCATGCCCGCTAAAGGAATCTATGAGGTCTACCATCGGTGTGGGAACACGCCCATGAATGGCCTCTTCGGCCACGAACTCCTCTCTCTCCTCCAGCACATATGCCAATGAAGGAGTCTTCTCGCTGCTCAAGGGGTCGTTCTGCCCGTCATAGCTGTAGGCCTCTCTATCATTATCCGAATCACCAGACATATCTACAAAAAGATCGAGGAAGAGAAGTCAAAACTCTGCCCGGATAACCGGTGAAGCAAAAGGGGGAAATTCCTAAATCTAGGTACACCAATGGGCCATGCCCGCCTAATGAACAGAACCATTCGGCCTTTTCCTTGATTTCTACCTAGAGCTGTCATTATGGGTTGGGCCCGTTGGGTTAGCTCGCCCCACCACGCCACCTAAAAGAAGTGGGTTGGGTTGGTATTTCTTAGGCCCACCACTTTTTTGGGCTGGCTCGCCCCGCCCCGCCAAATGGCGGGTTGAAGTGGGTTGGTTCACCTATAGGTGTCAAAAAGTTGGGCTTGTTGGGCTATCCCGCCCCGCCACCTAAAAGAGGTGGGTTGGGTTGGCATTTCTTTGATGCCATGCTTGGCCGGCCCGCCCGCCCGCCCGCCAAATGGCGGGTTGAAGTGGGTTGTGGGTTGACACGCCCCGCCAATCCATTTTGACAGCTCTATCTCTACCTAAGGTCTGATTCTAACTTAAGAGTCCTACCCAGAAACACATGAAGATGAAGGAGGTGAACCCAGAATCTTTATTAAACCTAAAAAATCAAGAACAAAACCAGAAAAGGAAGGAAGTGAACAACTTACTATCAAAAAGCATAGGAGGGATTTATTCACAGATTCTGGAGAATGGCACCGGTGAAACCGAAAATGAAGAAGGATTTCAAACTCTGAACGTAAGCGCCGGCTGGAATCTGGAAATCTTCAAGTAGCAACAGCAAGAACACAAGGAAATTCTCTCTCTAAAAAACTCAGAAACCGTAAAAGAGAAATGAGGGAGAAGGGCTTACCTTTTATAGGCGGGAGTTCGGGTTTTGGGGGGGGGATGGACGTTGAAATGACACTCGAAAGGACGGCTGACGTCACCTCGACACATGCACATTTAATGCGCCGCTTCGGAAACCACGCCCCATCAAGTAACACCACTTCTTGACGGCTCACGCGCCTCCTCGCCTACTGCACTCCCAACGGCAAGCTTCCTCAATACGCTCCAGTTGTCTTCCCCCAAGGTTCCAAAATCTTCTACCAATTTGATTTCCATCAAGGCCGTGAACTTCCCTAAAAATTCACAAGTGTTGAAGCCCGATACAAAAGCAACATCCTCGAGCATAAACGCTCTCCGCTTCGGGCATGAATACTCGTCAAACAAGGAGCTAGGGGCCATTGATGTGCCCAGCCTAAACCCAGTCACGAGCAAAGCACGAGCGCCCACCACGTGCCAGTCACGAGCTCAATTAGCATGGGACTTACCAACCTAGCGGGCAGAGCTAGTGAGGTACCGAACAGAACATTACAACCCCCCTGCCTAAGCACGGGTCGAGTATAAGCCCCCGCCGCTCGACTGGGGCCATGCCCGGGGTTCACACTTGTCTTCAACAGAGTTGTACCATATAGCCAAGCAAAGCCTTGCTCGCCCGGGCAAACATCGAGCAGGGAACTCAGAGACTTGCCCACCAAGATGGGTCAAAGGTTTCTTTATCCGAATAGGACACTTGCCATATCTGCTCCTACATTCACGCGGTCAGCCGCCTGTTACGCCTACAATTTAGGGATTTCCTCCCTAATTGGCTAGATAATTATGGAAACTGAATCCCACAAGGATTCTACGTCATTGGGGGACTTATAAATACCCCTTCATAAACCACAAACAAGGTAGACACTCTCTTTCTTGAGCCTCGAATCTCTGTCAAATTCTCTTTTAACTTCTCACATGATACTTACTCTCATGTCAGAATGGTTTCACGAGTCCAAGACTTGCACTCCCACTAAGGCGATTTCGTGTTCTTAGACAGGTTCAAGGAAGCAGATGAAGCCCAGATATCCTACTCATCACACGGATAAGCCGAGCTAGATTTTTGCCACATCAATTGAAAATTTTGTTGGATAATATTATGTTTTGATTAGACATATAACAACCCATCAAATGTTTTCCAAGCAACAAGAAAAGTTGATATAAAAATTTTCTTTGTAGAGATTTGCTGGAAACAACCATCGTCTTTCATTTAAATCTATAAGGGTAAAATCTTTACAACAACCCATCAAATTTCGTTACCCACTCAACTGTTCAAATCAACTGGAAAAGTTGATATAAAATCTTTCTTTGTAGAGATTTGTTGGGTAGAGATTTGCTGGAAACAACCATCATCTTTCATCAAATTTCGTTGCCCAGTGCATTTGAGCATGAAATAAATTTAAATGAGATTATGTAGGAGGGTAGTAAATTTAAATGAAAGTCAAAAAATTATGTATTTGTCATTTAAATCTATAAGGGTAAAATAGTACTTTTATCACTAGCGTGTGCTGTATTAAGCATTTAGCACGTGCTGTATTAAGTATCCCCCTAAATAAAGTATCAGGGACCCTCTTAAAGCTTTCGATCCAAGAAAACTAGGTATCAGGGTACACTTCCTACATGTGACCTAAAAAAATGGAAACCTAAAATAGTGTTGATGGTTTGGCATGATTTAACTTGAAACAAAATACGAGCTGAATCGTATGTTATCCGTTTGTAAAAAAATAAATCGAGCTAAACCGTTTAAAATTTTGAGCCGAACCAAACCACACCACGATGGTTCGGTTCAGTTTTGTGGTTTGGTTCTGTGGTTCGATTTCATGGTTCGGTCTATTTAAAAAAAAAAAAGATTTCAACATGTAAACAAACCAAAAGAATTAAAAAACAAATTAAAGAAAATATCAAAAAATCAAATGTAATGCGAATACATAATATTTAGATGTTTTCATACAATCTCCAAAACTTAAATAAAAAAACTTTGGAATAAAGAGATTTAGTAATGAACTCATGGAACACTTAATAGTCAATACATTTAATCCAAAAATATCATCAAAATATAATAAAAGTACTTTTTGTCAAGCTAAAACAATTATATAAATTTAAAAATATTAGAATAAAAGCGTGTTTTGAAAGGGCTCCACACACGAAGATTAGAAAAGGACGAGAGAGTATAGAAAACCAGAGAGGATGAGCAAGGATGGGAATCTAAAGGTTATAATTGTAAAAAAAATGTTGGTTTGGTCACTTAGCTCAAAGGTTCAGCTCCGTAGTTTGATTTGAAATGATTTGGTTCGGTTCGGTTCGGTTTGACTTGAATCAAATTGTCAAACCATGAGCCGAACCGAACCACTTGGTTTTCTCAAAAAACACAAACCGAACTATATAAGTCATGAAACCGAACCGAACCACTCGATTCGACTCGACTTGGTGGTTTGGTGGATCGGATTGATAACTTAACATAAATACTACTTATTCTTGTAGTGAATGGAGGGTAAACCCTGAATTAATTCCTTTATTTATCGCTCATGTCTAGGTTTTACCGATGGGCTCAAACTTTGTGTATGTGTGCAAACAGGTTTTACCGATGGGCTCACACTGTGTGTAGTGTATGTGTGTGTTTGTAGAACATGCATTGCGATTGCAAGAGGCAATTGCTGTGTTATTGCAGCCGACACTAGTATGTCAACTGGAGTATTCTCACCCGTGATTACTTCAAAATCGCTCAATTGTACGCCCCTTATTTTTTTTCTGCTCGATTCGTGCGATTTTATTTGATTATTTGTTGAATTGATTCGTTAATAGAGTATTAGCTACTTTTGATCATTTAAACAATTATTTAGTCCACTTTATTGAATAATCGTATTATTTCACAATATGGTACTAGCTTAGAGCTAGAAAATAGTCATTCTGAATGAGATTCAATTTGCTATTTGAAATTTATTCAAGTGAAAATGAGGTTAATTGAATAAAGTTGGAAAATGTAAGCACAAAAATGAGGTTAATTGGATGACGATAGAAAATTAATCATCCTGGTTGAAGATCCATGAAATTAATTTATATGGTTTTATGACACAATATACCTGTTAAATTTAAAAAAAAAAAGAAAAAATATCAAAAAATATATATCTATGTCGTTTTGGAAACTAGACTGCGTCTAATTTGGGGATGAGACTAGAGTTCGTTAAGGATAAAATAATATAACAAGTTACATTGACCTTAGGTTAAACCTGATTCATTGTGATTTTTTGTGCCCTGATTGTTTGCTATGAGAATTTGGACTCCTCTTTACTCATTAATTAGGATTATGGAGTGTATACAAGCCTAGTTACGAGTTATTTGGTTTCTCTCCATGGACATGTGATGTGCGCAAAAACGCATATCGGACAAGATTACCCGACCGTATCAAGTAATAAAGTTCATAAGTACGAGTCGATCCCACGAGGAATATGCGTAATTCTCACTCAAACTAAGTACCAAAATTATGCTAACTAATTATATTTGAGCGAAAAGAAATTGAATTAAAATCTAAAAATATAAACAACCTAGAAAGCAATTAAATCTAAACTAACGCGGAGGTGGTTTGGCAACAACAAATCAAGATAAAAATATAGGAACACATTATTTCTAGTCTAGCCGGTGTTTAATTTAATCCTCTTTCAGCTTTTCTTTAACTCAAGTCTTGGTAGTCGGACGCGCTATTTTATTCGCTACGGGCTTTCACTACGTATAGCAAATCTAGCTATCTATCAACCTTGCTACGGGCTCATAGCATCGCAATACATAACATAGGGGAGAAAATAACCGCATGTGTAAACAAGCATCCAAAGACTATCTACGCGCGATCTCCTTTTGGTCTCACGCCACGCAAACTACTATTGTGATTTTCGGAATAATAGGAAAGGCTTTCGCTTCGTATCCTATCATTCTAGTGATCGTCTAATGGTTCGCTACGCCATTAAAAGCATGAAGCACACACAATAATAACCAATCGCATGGGTAATACTTCGCAAAAAGAAACTCTATATATTTTTCTACAATTTATGTTGGTAGCCGAGACAAATAAAATTGGTTAACTACGAGCTCTCGCATCTTATAGTCAACCCTAACCTCCCCGATCTCGCGAATGACTAAGGTGGTTCGATCGCGTGTCAAACCTAGTCTCATTATGGCTATCAGTGAGTGTCACAGAACACCAACTATTAAATTGATTGGTCTGAAATAAAAACGTAGCTCTCCCGGATCCTAAATATTTCTAAAATCATTTAATTATTGACCAGATAATTAAAAGCATTAATTTCACAAAATAATAACCAACATGATTGTGTACTAAATAAAGAGATAAATTAAATTAAAACACTACATTGGACATAGAAAATAATTGCATTCCATAAATATTTGAAGCACAAACCAATTCAACAATTACAAAATAAATCAACCCTAGAAAATACAACAAATATCATAAAACATGAATCGATAGAATTAAACCGAATGTTGCTCGAATCCGGGGTTGAAATATTTTGCAAATGCGTCCTTGACTCTTGAAATGATGTTCTAAACCTTCAAGTTGATCAACCTTCAAGGAATTGGAAGAGATTTTTTGGTAAAAAGGGGCTGGTGCCCCATTTAGGGCTAATGCCCGAAATGGGGGCTTCTAATCTGCAAAAATGAGGGCTGGAAAATTAAAATGGAGGCAACAAAGGGAGGCCGAACAAACAGGGGTATAATTGGAAGGACAATGGAGTTTTAAGGGCAAAATGGGAGAAAAAGAGAAGTTGGGTCGCGCTTGGAAAGGGGCAGAACCACAAGGGATTCGCGGGTCGACCCTGGGCTGAAACGGGTGAGGGTGTGAGTGTAATATCCCTAATTTTGATAATATTATAGTTTATATTTTTTAGTGTAATTGGGCCTATATTAGTTTAGTTATCTTGGACCGATATTTGTTGTTTGACCAAATTTAAAAGAAATTAATATTTGGGCCTATTAGTGAATCAACAATGGGCACACTTAATTTTAGTACACAATTGAATTATTTATTTGTGATTGGGCTTGAGCCCAATTGATGGTCCATTTGATAATAATAATAATAATAATAATAATAATAATAATAATAATAATAATAATAATAATAATAATAATAATAATAATAATAATAATAATAAACAAGAGTAATAAACAAATCAGTTAATAGAGCACAGCAAATGGGGATGGTGAAGAGGCCGGAGCATGTTGCTGTTGAAGAAAAACGGTGGCGGCTCTTTACTTCGGCAGTAGTGGGAGAGAGCAAAAGACTATTTGCTATGAGTATAAAATGGGGGGGGGGATGCCTCTAGATGGGTCATCAGCAGAAAAGAGAGATATGGATCGATCGATCAAGGTGAAGGAGGTGGACGGAGCACTGTCGAGGAAGCCACGAGTGAAGGAACAAACCGATTGTAGGTAATTCTTGAACTCCTCTGCTTCAAAAGTTGTAGAATTTATCTGTTTAAATAAATAAATAATTTTGTTGTCTGGTATTTGTGTGTTTGAGAGGAGTGTTGTATTTGAAGGATGAAGAAAGACAAAGAGTTTGGGAAGACATAGTCGGGGAAGAGGGTGTGTGAGTTTTGGGTTAGGCACTGGAGAAAAAAAAAGAAATCAATAGGGATTAGATTAGTTTATATTTAGTAAATGGGTTGTTGGAATCGACAGAAGAATAAAGAAGGATGTACTGAATTTTTGTTGCCTGTGCGTGTAGAGGAGGAATGGAGGGGGGTTTGTAGGTTGCTGGCAGAAGAGAAGTATAGAAGAAAGAAAATGGAGAAGGCAAGTAGCGGTGGGACGAAAGAAAAAAAGATGAAAACAGAGTAGAAAAAGGGGGGGTTTCGGGTAGGGGTAGATCACTAAGGAGGAGTTTAAAAAAATAAAAAGAAAATAAAGGTGATGATGATGATGGGTGAAGGTGATGGTTATGTAAGGAGTTGTCTAATCAAAAACAAAAGAAAAAAAGAAAACAAAGAAAAGGGGAAAAGTTGGTGGCTTGTCGGGTGAAATAAATAAAGCTTGGAGGAATTTGAGTTGTGTTTAGGAAAAGGTAATATAACAATTTAAAAAAAATGTATAATTAATTTATTTAAAAGTTCAATTAGTTATTTAGATGTAATAATTTGGTTATTGAATCTTAGATTTGAGCAAGCACGGGTAGCCGTATTTTTGCGTAAGAGTTGATTTCGAAGCTTTGTTTTGAGGTAAGGGATTATACTCCTTTAAAGTTGTTTGATCGTCATATTTTATTCGATAGGCTTCCGTTATAATTTTATTGGCTTAACACTTTATTTGTAAACCCATGTTCGGCATTCGCCGATATTGCTTTGAACTCCGTCGAATCTATTTTGTTCATAATCTGAATTTTGAAACTTTTGTAACCCACATTTGACTTATTTGAAATATCAATCCGTTAGAAAAATGAATTGCATAATTTTGGACATTTGACTTTATTTTGAACTTTTCCGTGATCACTAAGTAAATTAAGTTGTTACGTGAAATATGTAACATTTTTGAACTTTGAATTATTTGACACCACTGGACATGTGGTGAGGTTATTCGGATACACCTTTAGGCCTGTTGCGGGTTTAGGCATGTTGGGCTCTCGGGCCATTAGAATGATTAGTCGAGGTCGAATTAGTGCTTCGTTTGTTCTGAAACTTATTTGGAGTGACTTTTGGCTTTACCTTTGAAAGTCATATTTAAAGTGTTTGTTTCGACTTATAAGCCAAAGTCAATAAGTAAGGTACAACACCTTTATGCATTGAAAAGCCAAAGCCAAAAGCCAAAATTTTAAGCTTCTTTGGTTTTCTTTTAAACATGAAGGCATCTATTCATTAATAAATATTTGATTATCCTCATTTCATCCTTTTATAAAATATACATAAAAATATGAATACTAATTTTCAAGATTTTTTTTTTTAAAAATAATTATAACAACTCATAAGCAGCATTTCAACAGCTGTAACAAACAGTTTATCATGCAATCAGCCAAAAGTCATTCAGCCACCAGCTTAATCTATCAGCCATAAGTCATAAGTCATCGGCCACAACAAACGAGCCCTTAACCACTTAAATGATCATGGAATCTGCGGGTGTTCTTTGTTTCCAACTGGAATGGGACGGTTGGCGACAATTGAATATCTTGTATTTGTTTTGAGCTTTACCTTTTACTAGTTATTTAGCCCGTGCTATGCACATGTATAATGTGGGATATATATTTTTGTAATAATAATATAACTTTTAGGCATTATAATTAGATTGTTAATCTCTTCTATTGTTATAATTTTTTTTATATTGTTACTAATATTAAACGATTTTTTTACCTAAATACTTTTAAAATTAATATAAGTTTCTAGCTAACGTGAGATACACATTTTGTATTAATAATAATAGTAATTTTTTTATCTAAAGACTTTTAAAATTAACATTTAACTTGATAATAATATTAGAAGTCATTTTGTTAAAAACTTTTAAAATCATAATTCATTTTTAAACAATGTGAGATACATATTTTATATTTTTATTGGTAATGAAAGTTGAAGTATTTTATCTAAAGACTTTAAAACCAACACCACATTCTAACCATGTGGTATACATATTTTCTATTAGTAATAATAGTAGTGGATAAAAGACTTTTTAAACAATGTGGATACATATTTTCTATTGGTAATAACAAAAAATATCTTTATCTAATGACTTTTATAACCAATGCTCATTTCTAAATAATATGAGATACATTTCTTTGTAACCAATGTGAGATACATAATTTAAAAACTTTTTAAACCAATATCACTTTATAACCAATGTGAAATATTTCTATTCTATTGCTAATAATTATAGACTTTTAAAATCAACATCACTCTCTAACCAATGTGTAATACATATCCTCATTTGGTAATAATAGAAGAAGTCTTTTATTTTAAAAATTTTATAACCAACATCTCTTCCTAAATAATGTGGGATACATCTCTTCTATTACATTGACGATAAAAGTAAAAGTCTTTTATTTAAAGACTTTTAAAACTAACATCATTTTTTAGCAAATGTAATATATCTATTCTATTAGTAATAATAGTAAAATGTTTTTTTATCTAAAATTAAAATCAACATCACTTTCTAACCAATGTGAGATATACACATTCTATTGATAATAATGGTAGAAGTCTTCTATTTAAAGACTTTAAAAACAAACATTACCCTCTACCAAATGTATGATACATCTATTCTATTGGTAATAATAGTATTTTTAAAACCAACATTAATTTATAAGCCAATGTGTGATACATCTTTTTATTGATAATAATAGTAGAATACTTTGTAACCAATGTGAAATACTTGCATCCATGTGGAAGCTTTAAAAACTTTTGGTTTTCAAGTGACTTTGAAAATCAACATCACTTTCCAACCAATGTATGATGCATTTCTTCTATTGATATTTAATAATAGAATTTTTAAAACCAACATCAATTTATAACCAATGTGGGATACATCTCTTCTATTGTTGAAAAAATAGTGTTTTTAGTGAAAGAAATTGTGCAACTTGAGGCACGAAATTCTTACGTGTCATTTGTTTGTTTGAATGTAATTGCGCAAATTTGTTCTACTCGGTGAGAGCATCAAAATGATATATTTATTTGTCCAAATCGAGTTTTGGGTAATAAGATATCAAGACTTAAAGTATAATACTTGTTAAAATAATTAGTGTTTTTAGTGAGAGAAATTATACAACTTGAGGCACGAATTTCTTTACGTGTCATTTGTTTGTTGACGAATATAATTGCGCAAATGTATTATACTCGGTGAGAGCATCGAAATCATATATTTATTTGTTCAAATCGAGTTTTGGACGAATAAGATATCAAGAGTTAAAGTATAATACTTATTAAAAATTAGTGTTTTTAGTGAAAGAAATTATGCAACTTGAGGCACAAATTTCTTTACGTGTCATTTGTTTGTTGACAAAAGTAATTGTGCAAATGTGTTATACTCGTCAAGAACATCGAAATGATATATTTATTCGTCCAAATCAAGTTTTGGATGAATAAAATATCAAAGCTTAAAGTATGATGTTAAAAGTGAGTCATTAGAAGGAATATCTAACCTTGAAGAGTTTTATCCCACATTGGTTAGAAGTAATGTTAGTTGTAATTTTTTTTTAAATATAAGTCTTCTACTATTGACAATAGAAGAAGTTATATATACTAATAATAATACTCATTATCATTATGATTATTATTATGTATTATTATTAGTTAATGGTTAGAAAACCAAAAGTATATATATATATATATATATATATATATATATATATATATATATATATATATCTTATATTGCTAATAATAGTAAGTCTTTTATATAATCTTAAATAATTAAAAATCAACATCATTTTTTAATCAATATGAGATATACATTTTCTATTGGTATAATGGTAGAAGTTTTTTAACAAAAAACTTTAAAACAACATCACTTTATAACAAATATATGATACATTTTTTCAATTAGTAATTAATAATAAAATGATATATTTATTTCTAACCAATGTGTGATACATCTCTTCTATTGGTAATAATAGTAGAATATTTTGTAACCATGTAAGATACATCTCTTGTAAAAGTGAAAGTCTTTAGTCTTTTAAAGACTTTAAAATCTAACATTTTCTTTTTAAACAATGTGTTATAGTATAAAATAATTTAAACTCAACATCATTTTCTAGCCATGTGAGATATACATCTTCTATTGGTAATAATTATAAAAATATTTTATCACATATATATATATATATATATATATATATATATATATATATATATATATATATATAATTGATGAGAGCACTATGGTTGTCTTCCTCACCACTGGATAAATCTTCATTAAAGCATCCATGTGGAAGCTTTTAAAACTTTGTTTTCTAGTGACTTTGAAAATCAACATCACTTTCCAACCAATGTATGATGCATGATGCATTTCTTCTATTGGTACTTAATAATAGAATTTTTAAAACCAATATCAATTTATAACCAATGTGGGATACATCTCTTCTATTGTTGAAAAATTAGTGTTTTTGTGAAAGAAATTGTGTAACTTGAGGCACAATTTCTTTACGTATCGTTGTTTGTTAACGAAGGTAATTGCGCAAATGTATTCTACTCGGTGAGAGCATCAAAATGATATATTTATTTGTCCAAATTGAGTTTTTGATAATAAGATATCAAGACTTAAAGTATAATACTTGTTAAAAAATTAGTGTTTTTAGTGAGAGAAATTGTGCAACTTGAGGCGAATTTCTTTACGTGTCATTTGTTTGTTGGTAAATGTAATTGTGCAAATGTGTTCTACTTGGTGAGAGCATCGAAATGATATATTTATTTGTCCAAATTGAGTTTTGGATGAATAAGATATCAAGAGTTAAAGTATAATAATTATTAAAAAATTAGTGTTTTTAGTAAAAGAAATTGTGCAACTTGAGACACAAATTTCTTTACGTGTCATTTGTTTGTTGACAAAAGTAATTGTGTAAATGTGTTCTACTCGGCAAGAACATCGAAATGATATATTTATTTGTCCAAATCAAGTTTTGGATGAATAAGATATCAAAGCTTAAAGTATGATGTTAAAAGTGAGTCATTAGAAATATCTAACCTTGAAGAGTTTTATCCCACATTGGTTAGAAGTAATGTTAGTTGTAAAAGTTTTTAAATATAAGTCTTCTACTATTGACAATAGAAGAAGTTATATATACTAATACTAATACCCCTTATCATATTGATTGTTATTAGGTATTATTATTAGTTAATGGCTAGAAAACCAAAGGTTTTAAAACTTCACATGGATGATTTAGAATGAAGATTTATCTAAAGGTGATAAGGTGGCACAACCATAGTGCTCCTCACCAACTTTAAATATATATATATATATATATATATATATATATATATATATATATATATATAGATTTGGAACTCCTAGTTAGCACTGTATTCAATTTTATTGTTTCTTTATGGAGGAATGCATATTTTTGTCTGTTAAATTAATAATAATTGACCACTGGCGAGGAATTTTATTTTTGTGAAGTCAAACTCCTCCTTAGAAACGGAGGGTTGTATATGAACATTGTTTGCTCACTTTTTCTTTTTTCGGTCATAAGTAAAATTTGAAATCTTTTTGGATCGGTGGATCGTTTGAAGGGTGGTGCGGACAAGATAAATTTTCATAGATTTGACGAGTTTTTTTTAAGGAATAAATATTTGTTCGGGTTATGGTTATTATATTTCGAATTTTTGTTAGTGTTATATTTTGAATAAGAAAATTTAAATGTTTTATTTTGGATATTTTGTGAGTTAGTATTTAGAATTGGTGACGTGGTAAATGGTGGGAATTATTGGGCCTTGAGAGTTTGAATTCTGAGAGAGAGGGTTAAGAGATAGGGGGAATTGGTAGGGTGGACTTGATCCACAAAGGAGAAGCATGAGTGGAGGAGTGCGGCGGATTTAGCCACGTGTCTCCAACGGGTGGCGAGCATTGAGGGGGGTCCTCAGTAAATTTCTCGGTTTCCTGCATTCTGAAATCTTGCTCCGTGCCCCTAGACACGAGATGCGCTTCGGCTCACTTCCGGGTTTGCAGATTGGTCCTCAGTTAGCCTTTGTTAAGCCTCGATTGACTTGGAATTCTTAACGGACTTAACAGACTTTGTCCAAATAAATCCCAAAACAACTTTTAAGCCCGAAATTATCTCGAACTTCGTTGCTAAACAAGTATAAAGCTTCGATTATGCGTGGGAAACCTACATTAAGCACAAAAACACAATAATAATATTTCCAAAGCATAATTAACTAAAAAATAGCACAAAATAACATAAAATTCTGGGAAAAAATTAATTGAAAATCTTGCGCTCATCAACATGTTCATAAAGTTTTTATTTGATGAATGGCATATGTATATCCGGTAAATAAGTTTTAATGAAAATATTTTTTTAGATGATGAATCAATTGATGTCTGAACGGAAAAAAGAAAGTAGTTTCATAATAAAAGAAGGGAAAAGTTTCTTTTTACTCATGTTTAAAGTTATTTGACTTGAGTATGTCTTTTTGTGACGTAGCAGCATGCTCTCTCCTTAGCTTGACTATGCATGTACCAAAGGTCTTTGAAACAATGTTTCCCTAATCATGTTGAAATAGTATGTATTTTGATTGTGTATTGTTGATTTCTTGGCGAACAAATCTTTCATGGCCTCAGGTTCGAGGCGAGGCGTGAAAGCTTTGCGAAAGATCTTAGCTTAGGCACTTGGTAGGTTCTATAGATTTTTCTTTAGATTACTGTATAAAGTAAGTTGAGCGTTGGTGCTTGGGCCTCTACCATCTCAGTACTATTGTTTATTTGTTTTGTTGACCAAATAGTAAACTCTTACCTAGCGACATTGACTTTGTGGTGGAAGGACCAAGTTATAGTATTGCTTGATATTCCACAATTCCATTTTATGTTTGGCAAAACTCTATTATGATTTATAAATACTTATCTGAGGCATACATCTTATAAATGC
>JABEVN020000683.1:0-28954 GCA_013146195.2 Codonopsis lanceolata | reverse complement strand
ATCATCACCAGTGACCATCCAGTTGTCATTGTAACTCCATACCATAGACCTGATCGCTTGATCATGGGCCTACAAAAACACCAGAGGTTAAAACATTTTCTTATATTTAGAATAGCAAGGACAAAACCACCTTGACTTTCATACCTGCAGAATCATTTCAAAATTAAAGGACTGCCCATTCCAGAGAGTAAATTCTCCACTTTGAGAGCCTGTTATTAGACGCCTGCCAGTAGGAGTCCACTTTAAACAAAAGGCACTTGTCAGCACATTTTGAAAAATGTAATCTATGTAGAACAGCTTGCAACATCATTACATCTCTAGCATTCAGACATGAACAAAAATGGAAATAGAAAAATTCTTTCAAACGAAGGAATTTGTCAGGACATTTGAAGAATTTAATCTATGTAAAACAGCTTGCAACAACATATTTTCTCTAGCATCCAAACATGAACAAAAATGAAAATAGAAAATGTCCATCATACATAGAAGTCATGAAAAGTACGGAGAGTGTTTTTGTTCTATGGTGAACTACTGGCCACAAGATTTTTATTTTTATTTTTTGATAAGAAAAAAAGATTAGATATAGAAAGAAAGGTGTGCATAAAGACTATGGGATGGGGGGTTGGAAAGGAATTAGCAAAGGTTGGGATTTCTTTTGTGAGGCATATTTCTTTTGTGATTGGGGATGGTTTGACAATACGATTTTGGAAAGATAAATGGTGTGGAGAAGGGGAGTTGTGGAGATTGTTTCCTAGTCTTTTTGTTTTGGCTAGGAATAAGGAGTGCTTACTTAGTTCAGTGTTACAAATGGGAGAGGGCAGAATTGTATGGAGTCCTACATTTCAAAGGAACTTCCAAGATTGGGAAATGGAATCTGTCATGCAATTCTTTGACAAGATATACTCCAAGCAGGTGGAAAGAGGGAAGCAATGGTGTAGAGGATGGGGGCTAGAGTTAGTAGGAACTAAGTTCAAACTTATTTCTACTTGTTGTCTCATAGAAATTGTAACACGTTTCCCTGAAAGACTCGGTGGAAATCTAAAGCTCCCAGTCGAGTAGCGTTTTTTGGTGTTCTGAGGCGGACAAGACTCTTTCTCCTTCTAGGGTTTGACGTTTTCCTATCGACTAGATTATTTTCTATTGAGTATACCTCTAGTGTACAAAGGATGTGCCACTTGCTCTGACGCCTTTGGGATATAGTTTCTTACTTAACAAAAAAATAATAGGAAAAAAAAAAACCAAAAGTCCAACTAAAAAATTATCATATCCAAAAAGTCTTGATATTAATTCTTCTATCTAAAAAGTCGTAAAGTTAAACTTTTAGTACCAAAAAGTCCAAAACTAAACACTTTTAATAACATCGTTAGGGTTTGACGTTTTATTTGAAAGGAAACATTTTTTATTTTCAATTATGTTAATGATTCAGTATCCCGAACAAAATAGTAATATATTAACAACTAAAACAACAATAGCATCATACTTTTGGCAATCATTTTTATTATTATTATTATTATTATTATTATTGTTAGTAACAACATAATAATACTATTATTATTATTTCACTACTACTACTAATACTACTACCACAATTTCATAGATGTGCAAGGCTTAAAACTTTTTTGAATTTTTAGTATAAAAAGATTAACTTTAGATTTTATGACTTGAATAATTTGGGATCATTTGGGAATGACTCATTTAAAGAGACTTTTGGCATTTAATAGTAATAATGATGATGAAGATGATGATAATAATATTACTGTTATAATAATAATAATAATAATAAATGTAATTCTTATCGTCATTGTCATAAATGAAAAGAAAAATAAGTTATCATCCAAATGAAAGCTTTTAACAAAACAGCATTCTTAGACACGTTAAGTTTTGGACTTGGTATTTAAATTTTAATTTTGGGAGTTTTTGAATATCAGAATTATTTAGTCGGACTTTAGGTATTATTCCAAATATTCCAAAATACTACCGAGAATTCCATCAGTAAAAGCAAAAAACATTTAAAAAAATCTAAAACAAGGAAACTACTAAATAAAAGCCCTTATTCCAGAGACGCACCATGAAAATCCCACTAGCCGAAATTGTCAGTGATACATAGTTCAGAGCATATTTTGATCTACGGTAAACTACTGACCACGAGATTTTTAATATATTTTTATTTTTATTCTTATTTTTTTATTCTTATTTTTTATGAGAAAAGAAGATTAGATAAAACAGAAAGGTGTAAATAAGAGACAAACAAGAAGTCCACCAACAGAAACCTGAACCGAGGAATCTAAAACAATTAAGAAATCAAAGCCTTCAGTCCGTGGGCACATCACGAAAAGCTCCCAAGCTAATAATCATGAGAAAAGAGGCTAGAGAATCCTGGCACACCCATACCCATAACCATACCCATACCCATAACCCCCAGACAAGTGAGAGACTTCGAATTTGGAGACCTATCTAAGTAACCCTCAAAAGAGAGCGAGAGATTGAGATGGTGCGAACTGCCTTCCAAGTTGAAACCCTTGCCCGAATCGAATCGATGAAGATGTGCACACTGTCGAAAGGTTTAAGGGCTCGCAAGTCTTCATTATGTGTTTGTATAATGCCTGAAGTCGATATAGGGTTTTCTTTAGGGTTTTCTCTATTTATATCGACCCTAAACTACGTCGTTTGACAAAACTATACCCAAAAAAAAGGTTTTTAAATGTACGCCTTCAACTGACTTTTCCACGCCTCTCGCATGTCCAAAAGGCGCAAAAGGCGTACGACTCTCCTCAATTACAGTACATCGACTCAATTACTCCTCTTTGGGCGCTGGACCCTCGCCTCATGGCGCTTCTTGCCTGAGGCGAGAAAAACGATCACCTTTGACAACTATGTTAGAGTCCAAGTAGTATTAGGATGCATTTGGTACTTTATTTCGCCTCATGGCGCTTCTTGCCTGAGGCGAGAAAAACGATCACCTTTGACAACTATGTTAGAGTCCAAGTAGTATTAGGATGCATTTGGTACTTTATTTATTAATTAGGGTTCTTCCTTCCCTATTTTTAAATAGATGTTATCCCTTGTTTATTAGAGTTGAATATTATTAACAATGGGAAGCTTCCTTCTAATGGGGTTGATCCCTTGCGACATAATGCATTTTTCCCCCTTCTTCTTACCTCACCCTTTTCACTCTGCTCACGAGCTCTATACTCTCTCCTACATCATCTTTGCTTACTAGACATCCTCTCAGAGCAAATACAAAACATTTTTTTATAGGTAAGTGTGGTCCTTTGTTGGTATGGAGATTGGAACCAAGGACCTCTTTCCATCTCTCCCTCTCCCACCCCTTGGGTTATAATACATTAGATTGTATATTTGGAACAATTAAGGTAAATAGGCACATCCTCTCATCCAAAGCTCCCAACCGAGTAGCGTTTTTTTGCATGGGACGCTTGTAATGAGGCCATTCTTTTTTTTTTAATAAGTACATAAAATCATAGAAGCGTCAAAAAAGGTGACGCGTCCTTTGTACACTAGGAGTATACACAGTAAACTAATCTAAGGATGGACTATTAACAAAATCTACAAAGGAATAAAGGTGAAGAATGGCAGTATGAGGCCATTCTTACAAGAGATAACTTGAGAAAGCGAATTTAGTTTATGTTAATTGGTGTTTTATGTGTGAAGGGGATGAGGAAACTACCAATCATTTGCATATTCCTATGGCGAAGGAATTATGGAGTCTGATTTATCGTTTCTTCAATATATTGCATGGGTTACTCCACGATAAGTGAAGGATGTTCTTTTGAGTTGGATGCTTTACAAACGTAGGAAGACGAATAGTATATGGCAGGCAGCAGCCCGACTGGGTATTTGTTGGACCATTTGAAGGGATAGGAATAAAAAGGGTGTTTGAGAATGAGGAAATGGCATTCTAGGTTGCACGGACACTCCTTCAACCTAGCATATCCGCTATATCCGTGACACAAATACTTCTGGATACTCTGCGTTGAAAGCGTGTCCGTGCAACCTAGATGACATTAGACAAGTTAAAGGAAGAATTGTTGCGCACTTTACACTTGTGGTGTGCCGAGGATATTAATACTTCCTATAATCATAATTTTTCTTTTGTTGATTTTGTCAATAGTTTTTCTATAAATTAGTCCTTTGTGTACACTCCTAGTGCACAAAAACGTGTCACCTAATGCTTTTTAGAGTATATACTTCCTCTGTCCCAAAATTATTATTATTTTGATAGATAGGTGTGATCCCTTATTGGTATGGAGATTTGAGCCAAAAGCCTCAAGTTCTATGCTTGAGTGCCCTTGCCATCTCTCCTACCTCTTCCCTCCATCCCAAAATTATTGTCATGCTTTCCTTTTTCGTCTGTATCAAAATAATTATCTTATTTGAAACTTTCCTTTTCAGAACAACATTTTTACTACTTTACCCTTACTTTTTCATTCTACTTTAATTATGGGTTGCATACACATGCGCTTTAAAGACAACTATACATCAAAACAATATTAATAATCAAATCAATTGTTTTTTCTTAATCCGTGTGCCGGGTCAAACAAGACCATAATTTTGGGACGGAGGGAGTAATATTTTACTTATAAAAAAAGGAGCTAAGGCTCCATTTGTTTAAGAGAAAATAATTTCCGGAAAACATTTTTCTTCTTTTCTGGTGTTTGATAACTCTAAAGGAAAATGAGAAAATACTCCCTTTTGCTACGTAAAACAACTTATTGACCTGTCCATAAGTTGTTTTCCAAAAAACGCAGGACAGTTCCCCTCTCTCCCTATTCGATCTCCAGGTCTCTTCAACAATCATTTCCTCATCCCTTCATCATTCATTCTTCCTCTATCCTTTCTACTTTTTTTACATTCTCCAGATCTCTTTCCTTGGGATTTCTCGGAATTTCTCTCAACTCTCAAGATATAACATACTCAAGATCTCCTTTGTCTTCTTCTTCCTTTTTTTTTATGTTGTAAATTTGGAGAATTTAATTATCGTTATTTTTTATAATTGCAACCAATTCATAGAGAAGGTGAGAATTAGATTTGTTTATTCAGTATGTCTACGTTACGATTTTTGATTTGTTTTTCTTTCTAGGGTGAATAAAATTAAAAAAATTGAGATGATGAATTCTCAAGTTTTTATTTTTAGTTTTTCTTTCTTTATTTAATTTTTTCTTGCCAAAAGCAAATAGTTGATTTATTCCATCTTTTGTATAGAAGATTTACATTAATGATCTAATTTTGTTTAGTTTTTTATTTCTCCCACAAATATTTCCTTGGTCAATTTCAAGGTGTCAAACAAACAACCGAGATGTTTCTACTGCATTTTTGAAAAGTTTATAAGTAAATGTTTTCATTCTCTGGAAGTTGTTTTCAGGAAATTATTTTTTCGGAAGCTATTTTCCATGAAACAAACGGCCTAAGTCTGATAATTCATACTCTCAACTCTCAAGTAGCATTTGCTTAAGAGGTCCATGGTATTTATTTATTTTTTGATACAGGTAAAATGTATTTTTTTTTAATAAGAACAGGTAAAATGTATATTCAAAGCGTCAAACCATGTGACGAGTCCCTTGTACACGAGAAGTATACATAAGCAAAAGACTGCTAGCTAATGTTAAAATTATTCACAAAATCTACAAAAAAGCTAACAGTGGGGAGAAGAGGGTGATCTGCCCGAGCACCACAGGAACAGGAAGTTGAGCAAAGAATATTTCAAATCAGCCATTGACCCCTACTCATTGTCAAACGCCCCATAGTTTCTCTCCCTCCAAATCGACCAAACACCTAAACAGGCTGCCTCCTATATTATATTCTTATTCTTACTCCTCCCAAAATTAAGTCCAGTATCAAAAGAGGTCCTTGATTGACCTCAGCAACACCCACAAAATATTGAAAAGGGCAAACAGCATATTCCACGACTCCCCTGCCACCGGGCAATGAAGTATTAAGTGGCTCATGCTTTCTCCACTCCCCTTACACATATAACACCAATTAGTATAGAGCTTGCCTTGCCTCCGCAAGTTATCCCTTGTGAGGATAGCTTCATTCACAGCTTCCCATGCAAAAACAGTCACTCTTTTGGGGGCTAGTCTTCCAAATTGACTTGCAAGGATACATACATCTTTCTCTTCTACCCAACTTTTAAGTAAAATTCTTTCACCAACAAAACTTTCCCTTTGGAACCATCCCAAACCACTGTCACTCGGTCCACTAACTTTCTGAGCATACAAAAATGGTATTATTCATTACTCGGCCCATTCCCAGAACCTACTTCCTTGAACACAGAACTAAAATATAAAGTAGGCATTAATTTTATCTTGAATTTAACGCCAAAATCAAGATCACAATGAATGCGATGATAAGCGCATACACCAGTGAATCAGCAAGTCATGGTTGCCACCAGTTATGGGTGGCATATCAGATGTTTTTTAATAACTGGATTTTTTTTCCTTTAAGCATTGCAGTAGAGTGCAGGTTGAAATATAAGTTTTTTTTATCGAAAACGAAAAAATATATAACTATAGTAATCTCCCACCAAATACCCAATTTAGGATTCCATACTTGTCTCAAGTTAAACAAAATTCAAAAGGAAAAATAAATAAATAAATTTAATCCCTTGTAAGACCAAACGAAACACAACTGGTAAGCCCGCCCTCTTCCCCATCAATAACAGTAACTAGTGTGCACATATACATATACATTATAAATTATTTTGATTCTTTTTTAATATACACATGAGAAAATTAAATAAGAGCCACTATCGAGAGAAACCAGAAGGAAAGCAATTTAGGAAATCTCACCACAACTCGGTTAATGGAGCACCGATTTTTGTTCAGAGATGTATGAACAAACTTCGTAGCAAAACTTGTGGATGGATTATCCGAATAGGCAACAGTTGGTAACATCTGTGGATCCATGAGCAGCACATAAAATATTCTAAATTATTAGTTAATAAACTAGATAAATTGAAATCTGATAATTTCAGCCTGCTTATGGTTGCTATATGAAGAGGGAGAGAGGGGGGGAGATAGAGAGATAACTTCATTGTAATTAAATCATTTTCATAATCCAACGATCACAACTACATATGCATGCATAAAAGGTGCTAACTGACATCAATTGCTGCTGCTGCCGTAGGTTCCAATATCGTCCGGTCCCTTGAATCTCGTTGCCACAAACGAATCTGCCAAGAAAATTATACAGAAGTCTGTTGAGTACAAGTAACTCAAACTTGAACATAAATTTACTTTGTTGAATGAATTAGATACCATACCAAAGAAAATATACAAAAAATGCAAGGGAGATGAATGTAGATACATTAGAGTGTGTGTTTCTACTTTGCTGGCAAAAGACCTTGATACATGGCATAAAATAAATGGTGTTGACGGAGGAACATATAAACATTCGATAAGATGACATGATTTGAAGTATAAGACGCAGTCATTGAATGTAAGAAGATATTTAATGGAAAGGCAGCACTGACTGTTTTCAGGATTTAAACAGTAATAAAATATTCAGCTAGTAACATTTTTAATAATTATAATGATATCAGAACAAAAACGATAATAATAACGAGTTGCTGAAATAAAATAATGTTAGCACTATTATTAGCAACAAAAAAAGAATGTTGGTATACATTCTTGATGCCAAGAGTAGCTTTACTTTGTCAAGATACTATTAATGTTTTTGTGCTAGCTGGTCTTTTCTGGCAGCGTGGAAGTGGACTTAATTGCCATTTTATTTTTTCAATAAACAAAGAACATATTTATTACGGATACCCATCTCCTTTTCAAGTATCCACATGCAAGGAACTATACATGTATTGGTGCATACAATGTAGTAATCTCATGGACAAGAACCTGCTGAAAATTAAAATAGACAAATAAAACGAAGTGTATGAGAATGAATTGTTGTTGAAGGAGTGGAGTCAAGAAAAGTATGAATTTCTTTAGCAGGTGTAGCTACAGCATTACGCAACATAGAGTGGGTTTGTCAGGTCAATGATGGTGGATCTGCGCATGTTCTGAAGAATCTCGTGCCATTGATGCCCTCTTCTCACTCAATATTGTCCTGTACTAGTTAGATAACTATGATTGGCAATGGAAGCCCAAGGCAGAACACATGGATCCTACAAGAGTAAACGAGTATACTTGATCAAAAACCAAATGCCCTTGGATAACGTTACTATACATGATTTGTGGACATGGCTACAAGTGTGGGATAAGTTAATAGGAATAATTGGGGTGAGAAACAGCATCCACCAAAATCTATCACACAAGACCAGGACACAATCATAGTCAAACAACAAATTTTCAAAATTGGATAAGAATTTTCTGTAGTATTGTAGGTCTATTTAGTACTTATAGACTTGTACTATCCCATACATGTAAATTAAAAGGCGGGGATAGATGGCAAGGAGACATCAAAACAACATGCCAGGAATCTCAAATAAATATGCCACTTTGTAGCAATATGCTACAGAAAAACACTCAAAGCAAGATACATTTTCAAGGCAATAGCAAGATGCAACAACTATTACCTGCATATATCTCACAACGGTGCTTGTATAGTCCACAGCTCTCCTTTGTCCAATTTTACGAATGCGTTTTGAAGCATAATTGTCGGGATGAGCTGCAGCATGAATTGGAAGTGAACAAAACAATGAACAGTCATGCTTAAGTTCAATTGAGTTAAAAAACAAAAACAAAACAAAAAAGTTCAAATAAGTTCCCCCAATAGCCATCTACCTTCCCCTTGTTCAAATTAAAGGAACAAGCCCTACTGCTCATATTGACCACATGATGAACAATTGTTGTCACAGAAGAGGTCAATTAGCTCCACCTTATACCATTATATTACCACCTCCCATCATCAAAACCCTTTAGGTCTCTATATGTAATGCCACTGCAACTAGCCATATTCTACAGGAATTCTAATTGTCCGCTCTTCATACCAATGTAGTAAGAGTAAAATTGATCAAAAATTGTGGTAGCTCGTTCCAAACCAGTGTTATTTCTGAGAACATTGGGGGAATTCGAACTCAATTATGCCTATAAACACACAAATATAATGTAGTAAGAGTACACTTGACTAAATTTTTAGGTAGCTCGTTCCAAACCAGTATTACTTCTGATATCAGTGGGAGTATTCGATCTCAATTATTGGGTATGAACACACAAACATAGCATGAGAGAGTTCTACACATGCATCAACCTAATCAATTTCACATGAGTTAACTACAGATAAAAAATGAACTTAGAATTGAATATCAAAACAGTTAAGAGGAGGGTGAAGGCATAAAATTTAGAGAAAAAAAAAACTTACCTTCGAATTGAGGATGAGGAGGCTGAGCAGAGGGGTGATGATACTCTTGAGGGGGACCAAGAGTGGTAGAAGAAGCGGAAGGTTGCCGCATCATCGGCGGAGGAGGTAATGGCGGTTGTTGTTGTTGTGGTGGTGGTGGGCCCCTCGGGAAGTCTCCCATTTGTGGCTGGAACTGATGCTGGTGCTGGAACTGGTGTTGCTGGAACTGTTGTTGCTGCTGTTGAGGGTGGGGGTGCTGCGGCGGTGGTAGCGGTGGCTGAGGTTGTGGTGGCTGTGGGTGTTGCTGGTACGGTTGCTGCTGCTGCTGCTGCTGGGGATCACCGTACATCATTCTTCACAACTGTTGGGTGGGTTCAAAAATTGAGAAATTGAAAATCGAGCGGATGAAAGAAAGAGCCCTAGAAGTGAGAAAAACCGAGAGATTTGGGGTGAAGGAAAATTAAGCGGGAATGAAAGAGGGTTTTAGGGTTTTGAAATACACGAGATTTCTCCTCCGCTGTGTTTGCAGACGGATTTATCGAACGACGAACCGGGGACGGGACGAGTGTCCCGCACGCGCTGCTGATGTCAATTATGGGCCCGCACATTTGATGGGATGGAATATTTTCCAACCGCAAAAAATATAGTGTTTTCTTTTCAAAAGTGTTTTAATTTAGCGTTTTAAAAATATGTTTCATTTAGAAATGTTTCAATTTGGAGCAACGAGGGAAAACAAAGTTTTTTGAACGCTGCGTTATTTTTTACAACTACTCGGTTTATGAAAATAACATTTTGAAATAGTTTTTTAAACGTGTTTATAAGAAGAAGAAAAAAAAACTGAATTTTGAAACTATTGTATTTTTAAAAAGCTACGTTTTGAAAAAGCTGAGTTTTCATAACGCTACACCAAACGAGGTCTAATACAACAAAGCATTTACTGCTCGTTTGTTGCAGTTTTTTTTAAGTGACTTTTGGTTTTTTGATTAAAATAAGTCATATTTAAAGTGTTTGTTGAAACTTTATAAGTTAAAAGCCAACAAGTTAAATACAACACCCTTTATGTATTACAAAATCAAAGCCAAAATTTAAGTTTTTTTCGTTTCTTGAAAACACAAAGACAACTATTCGTTAATAATTTTTTTTATTATTACAATTTTACCATTTTCTCATAAATACGTAAAAAAAAAAAGCTAGGAATAATTTCAAGATTTAAAAAAAATAAACATTTAATGCGGGATAAGAAATATTATAAATTATTTATTTATTGTGTAATAGGGTAAACATTTTCAACCTCCACATATTTGACTACTCACATTTTAGGGTTTATGGTCAATTTGTTGTAAATAAACAATTTTCAGATTATTTAACAAATATACTCATAAGTCGTTTTTCATTAGCTGCAACAAACAGTCTATCATCAAATCAGTTATAAATCATTCAATCAACAGCCTAAGCTCTCACTTATCAGTTACAAGCCACCAACTGCGACAAACGAGCCCTTAATGATATACTTAACATAGCACTTTTTGCTTGTGACTTTACAAAAATACCCTTGACCTAACCATGAAAAAAGGTCGATGGAGGGGCAAAGCGGATATCAAACCCTCAACAATGAAAAAAATGGTGATAAACAAGCTAGACAAATCACAACCGCTACAATACCCTCATTTAAAAAAAAACAAAAAAAATAATACACTTTTTGTGCACAATGACGAGTATATCATTAATGAACAAAGGCGTGTGCATGCAGCTTCTTCTTATGCATCACAAATTGAATTGCAATGCATCGGGGGTTTAAATTGATGCATCGAGATCCAAAATCGGTGCATCGTCGTTAACAGTTTACAAACAAATGGTACTCACAGTATAACGACAAGACTCTTCATTGACTATTGAATGAAGAAAGGCTTTGAAGTCTGCTACCAAAATGAACTTCCATAGGTCAATATTATTATTGGACATAAGTGGGAATATAAGCTTATTATGGAAGCTAGTTCGAGGCAGAACAAGAAATGTTTGTGATGCAAGTTACCAATGTTTGAAATGCAGGTTGGAGTGATGGTATTGAGTTGTGTTGTGCTTAGTTGCATCGTGGTCTTCGCTCAAACTTTGGAGGGCTTAGATGCCTTTTCTGCCGGTGATGACTATTTCCTGTCCGGGAGTCCACTTTTAATTCACATGTGGCTTGAGGAGCACTTCAATCGGATCCTCCCACCTATCCAAGGAAAGAATCGATATGATCCTTCTAGTTACGAGTCTCGTGACAATGACCATGAAAATTTTGAAAGCGAAAGGCACTAGGTCGAGCACTTTGTGCACGTTATTTCCACGGATATATCTTGGGTATTAGGTCACTAGCGGATCCAATGTTTTTATACGTTTATTGGTATTTATGCCCAAGTAATATTGGTCGACCTCCGCAGAACCAGTTTCTATCTGCCATACTGAATTCTTCGTTAATTTGGTAAAGAACAAATTGTGCCCAATCAAGACCGTCCTTTGATGGAAATAGAGGTGATCGAGGGTAACATCCCTCTGCTAATTCAGGATGTGTGGACTTTGGGCTACCATGTGCGTGTTTGTCTACCCAAAGAATATTTTTCTTTCTCATGCCTATCTTGCGTGGGTACTTATGCATGCGGAAGAATATTCCCGTGCCATAAAGCGTGCCCTTCGGGAGATTCTGGGAAATAAAGTTACAAATGGTTTAGACACCCGTCTTATGGAGATAGATGAGGATCTAAAAAGCTCCGGTCTTCTTGCCCCACCGACGATGTGTCGAGCAGTCCGGCGTATCCAGGGGAGTGGAACTCAAGAAAGATGTGATGATGATAGTGTCGGCCCTAATAATGCTGCGAGGCCAAATAATGCTACTGGACCAAGTGATGACGCGGGACCAAGTAATACTGTTGGGTTTAGTAATGAATATGTCAGAAGTGATGAAGGAAGTTTGTAGCCTGACAAGACAGGGTCAGAGTGTCGGTAGCTCCTCGAAGGAGTGTCTAGTCCCGATTGGGGCGTCAGTTATAAAGAAGAAATATGGTATTTTGGCATCAGGGGTGTTAATGAATACCCCGAAGTTTTCAGAGTGTGGGTTCTGGTATTTTGGTGATGTTAATGACTACCCCAGTGTTTCAACACGTATTCCATGGTTGCTTTTGTGGACCTTGTATTATATTTTTATATGTATTTATATATATAATAACAATCGTGATTTTCCCGCTTAAATGTTTTTCATAAATAAAAACACAAATATGTATTGGAAGTTGAAACATTTTGTTTTATTACATTTTTCTTAGTTTTTATACTAAACATTTAATTAACAGAGCATTGGAAATTGAAACACTTTGTTTTGTTACATTTCATATATATATATATATAATGACAAATGTGATTAGCACATCCAAATGTAGCAAGATCCCTTCAAAATGCACTTGCCAAAAATAGGATGATATATATAATGACAAATGTAATTTGTTTATCTCAAGATTGCAAGATAACCACTGTAACTACTTACAAAATAAGGATTATATTTACATATGAACACATATACAAGTATTGATAAGTAAATAAAAAAATATAAGAAGTTGTTAAAAAATTAAATATCATCAATCTAAGAGGAAAGGTCTTTTCTCTTTTTTTACAATATGCCAGGGAAACAAGAATAACAATCTAAAAACACATTATACTATAAGATCTTCATATATTAATATTAATTTACTTGTGATTTTTGTCAAGACAAATTCTATCCATAAGAGCTAAAGAACAAATTTATAATGCAATATTATTTGATGAACAACTATGGATCCTTAAAGTCTGTCATGTCTAATTTGATACTCAACAAACATTGCTTACTCAGCCACAAATATGCTTCCTCCTTGAATATAAATGATATGTGACCACCTTTGTTGCATATAACCAATTAATTTCACCGACAAAAATAATAGCATCAGTTATGACATGACATGCTGGATAAGTGGACTTTTAAAGATTAACATGGTTCTGGTGAGAGGTGACAACATCATCATTACCGGATTCCATTTTCGCTCATTGACATTGTAGAAAAGCGAGGATTAATATGAGCAAGTAAATTGTAGTCTAATTGGTTTTGGAACAAGTATAATGACTCTAGAAGGGTGTGATTATGTATATGAGAGAGTAGCTTAGTATATCATAATCTGTAAGAGGTATAGTGAATTGAGAGCAATCATAGTATAAATGTCTATTTTATTGTTTATTAAATTGAGCTTAAATATTTGTAAATATAATTGTAATAATTAAGTACACATATTATCAGTGTCACCTCATTTGGGTGACACTATTAATGAAAATGTTTTTGAGTCTGAGACATTTTGGTCATTTCATGGGAGGGATGACCGTAGGAAATATGTAATTTGAGTCGTTTTTCGTTGGTTTATCGTCAATTGAATTTGTTGTGCAATTTTTATTATCTAACAAATATATATTTGTTTAAAGACGTATTCTAAAAAATATATGGATTTTTTTATTCATGTAATAAATAATAATTAAATCCACTTATATTTTTATCCTTACATTTTAATTATGTGTTCAATTTTCATAACACACTAACTAAAAGATTATATATATATATATATATATATATATATATATATATATAATAACATCTCTCTTTAATTTATTCTTTTAATTTTATTTTTTTCACTTCATGTTGCGTATATATAATTTGATTGAAAAAGATAAATGTCGTGTGTTTGACGCACGGGTGTAAAGCTAGTTATAATGTAATATCTGTAGTGGTTTTTCATTCGGTTGGTCAAGGAACCAGTTGTAAAATTTTGTAATATAAATGGGAATGATTAATATTTATGTTGAATATTTAATTAATTAGTTATTATATTTTCTAATTGGTTTATTTTAATTAATTATTTGTTTTATCTTTCTTGGTATTTATTTTAATTAATTAATATTGTTACATCTTTTATAGAAATGTTATTTTGGAGATTATACTTTAATTGGTGTTTTATGGTTTGTATATGAATCTTTATTCTAGTATGATTATGTATTCTTGGAATACAAGTTTGGTGTATGTCTTGCTATGTGAGATATGATTGCCATAAGTAATTAAGGTAAGGAATCCTACACATTTGGTAACTCAATAAGAGGTAAGATTTATGTTCTTGTTTATTGCACTAACTTACTAATCTTTTATGGTAAGTGATTTTCTTATTGTACAAGGTTTCTAGGTCAATGATGTAAGTATAAATAAGTGGACACAAGGCTGAGAAGATTAAGAAGTGTGACTGAGCATATACACAACACAGATTGATAGAAGAGAATAGAGATCATAGAATCCAGTGGCTGTCCTATTTTGAATGTACTGTTGAATGAAGCTACATCAGAGTCTTCATTCATTCTGTGACTTTCTGTCCCAACACTATTTTCCAGTTTACACCTATTACCGTTATGTTAAAAGCTATTGAGCGTACATCTGTCTAAGTAGTCTGAGGTGTTAGGATTATACAAAACCATATCTACTTCTTAGAGAGTTTTTACATAAATTCCACTTTGTTAGTCATTCTTTGTAATACGCTTAAACCGTTTTATTAGTGGAATATTTTTAGCCATGAGGCTCGATCAATATATTTATTTTACATATTGATCAAAGGTATCTCTTGTGTTCAGTTTCGTTTGTTCCTGTTTTGTTTATTTAAATTCAGCAACATTGATATCTCAATGATTAATGAAGTCTTCATTGTAAGCTTCATTGACCAGATCATATATCAAAACAATTTTACTATATTTATGTTAATTATTTCATTATTCTGTTTTTCATCTTTGCTTTAATTCACTTTCTTTCAATTGGTATCAGAGCCAACTCTAGACATAAAAAGAGGAGGTCCTTGTTTTTATGATTTTAGCTATGATGAACGTACATAATAATGGCTTCACAAGATTTCCATTCTTGATGGTACCAACTATTCTAGTTGGAAAGTTCAGATGCGTGTATACATCAAATTAATTGATGAAAGTGCATGGTATGTCATCCTCACTGATTGGTCTACACCTTTAAACATAGGCGATAAAGGTAACAATCAACCTAAGTCTGAGATTGAGTGGTCTAATAATGAGTTGTTACTTGCTAACTATAACTCTTAATTAAACCATGTATGATATTAACTCTGTTGTAGATCCTAGTATTTTCAAAATTATTTATAATTGCAGTAGTGCTAAGGAATAAGGATGCTTGGGATGCCCTTCGAAGACATTGTGAAGGATCTCATAGAGTTAAGAGAACTAAACTTAGGATGTACATGACTAAGTTTGAAAATTTAAAGATGGAAGACTTTGAAAATATATCTTCCTACAGTATCAGAGTTCTTGAGATCTCAAATGAATCAGTATCTTTAGGAGATCCTATCTCCAATGAAAGATTGGTTAGTAAGCGTATGAGATCTCCGTCTTAAAAGTTTAATGTTAAGATTTTTGCTATAAAAGAGGATCATGACACATCCTCAATGTGTGTTGATGAGTTGATTGGTATTTTACAAACTTTTGAATTAAATCTCACTCAACAGTCCAAAGGAAAAAAAAAAAGAAATTGCTTTAAAAGTTAGGACTGAAAAAGAAGAAGAGTTTCTTGAGATTTGCGATGAGATGAGTGAATCTGATATGGGTGATGAATATTTAGCTATGCTTGCTAAAAGTTTGGCAAGTTCTCAAGTTCTTTAAAGGGAAAAATTCTTCCAGTTTTAAAAATATTAATGATTCTATGTCAAAGTCTAATCCTAGCAGGTTTCAAGAGAACTTAAGTGTAGCAAGTCAAGGAGAACAAATGAACATTGATTCTGTTCAATGTCATACTTGCAAAGGATATGAACATTATGCAAACAAGTGTGCTAATACACTTATGAAGAAAGGTAAGAATTTTCCTGGTACATTAAGTGATAGTGAAGAGAAAGAATATGATAACTTATATAGTTTATTTACCCATGAAAAACATGTTCATGTGAATCCTCTATTCACTTTCCCTGAAGAAAGACCTATTCCTATGAACCCGTTGAGACTACCCAGGAATGAAGTGTCAAATGAAAGATTATCCGTGACTACATTGAAGAAAACATGACCTGTTTCTGTTAGGATTGATTTTACTCCCTACTCCAAAACTATTCTGCAGATGAGTGATGACGTTGATGATGAAAATCAAACTTTTTAAAATGACTATAATGTCTTATTTGAAAATTGGAGTAAACAAAAAATTTTGATTGAAAATCTTACAAAAGAAAAGGAAGCTTTAAGTGTTGAAAATAAAAGGTTAAATACTTTGAATGATGATCAAAAAGAGGTTTTAGCTCGTATTGAATCTCGATTAGCCAAACAAGATGTGGAGTTTGAAAATATGAAAAGTGAATTAGATAAGTCTAATGGAACCTTGCATAAAATGAATAAAATGTAAGGCTACTCTTGAAGAAATTTTAGAAGTTAGTAATTGTAGATACCCCAATTTCATACCCCTGTTATATGACATGTCATAAGATATCAAGACCTGTTAAAAGGACTAACGAATGTCAAGTTACAGGGTTGAAAATGCAAAAGAAAAGAAAGAATGCATAAACAGTGAACTGCAGAGGCCAAAGTGCCAAAACAAAAAAAGGAAAAAGATGTGGGCACAGCCCACACCCTTTCTAGGCCCTACGCCCACAAGTGATATGGGCAGCGACCATAGCCTCAAGTTTACTGGTGCAGTTGGTCTTTGGTGCAACTCTCTCAGCGCACGGTATAAGCTGTCGAAGCACAAAACGATCAAACTTAACTGTGACGGAACCCCGGATCCCAGCCTATAAATAAAGGCATCTGGCACTTAGAATTCAGAAGAGTTCACACAGTGAGAAAAATTACACCGCGCAGTCTGTGAAGTTCTCCCGAGAGAACGCCGAGGTTATTTTCCTCCCCAGCCCCGAAGCTCTGCCAAACTGTCAAATCTCTTCCCTAAACACTTAAACTCTCCGACCAAAGTGAACCCTAGCTACCCAACTAGGTTTCCGTCCTATTTCACAGGTTCAAAAGAGCCAAAAAGAGCAGTTGCCCTGTCTGATTCCAGACGTCAAATCCAGCCAAAGCAAGCAGTTTCTCTACCCAATTTCAAACGCAAGCAAACAAAACCAGCAAAAGAAAAGCAGTTGTGCCGCCCGGATCCCGAGGCGAAAATGGGGTTGTAAACAAATCGAATTTTTTTGATTCGATTCGGTATTCGATATTCGTATTCGATAAATTTGAATTCGAATTCAAAATTTTTTAAATATTCGATAAGGATTCAAATTCAAATACGAACTTTGTGGTATTCGATTCGAGTATTCGCGAATAGTATTCGAATAATATTTAATATATATATATATATATATATATATATATATAAGTAAAAAAACCCTAACCTTTCATATTTCAATCCCAAATAGAGACCATATTTCCCAATTCCCGACTCCAACCTCTTGCGGCGCACTGTACGTCGACGGCAGCGGCAGCGAGCAACCTCCCGACGTCGATCCTTCTCGATCGTTGCCTTCTTCTTCTTAAATCAGGTAAATCGTTATCCCTTCAAACATCTTTCTGACTTTTTTTGATCTTTGAGCTTTGAGCTTTGTGGGTTTGAGCTTTGAGCTTTGAGGTATCAAAGGGTGTAGTATTGGGTCGGTATAAATCGTTAAAGGCTTCAAGACCTCGTGTGTGTGTGATCAGTTCTATATTCCAACTCATTGGCTTATTAATAGGCTGCTACTTTTTAGCTGAATTCTGGGTTCCTTTTCTATTCTTTTTACCCTTCCAGTTTTCTTTCAATTTATTGGTTGTCTCCTTCACATACTTTAAAACTACTACTGGACGGAGCACACTGCCCCTCCTCACTGAAATATGCTTAGGTCAGAATCAAGGAGAAAATATTTAGAGCTGTTAAAATGGGTTGGCGGGCGAGTCAACCCATAACCCACTTCAACCCACCATTTGGCGGGATAGAGCGGGGCGGGCCAGCCCAAAAACATAGCGGGACTAAGAAATACCAACCCAACCCACCACTTTTAGGTGGTGGGGCGGGTTAGCCCAACGGGCCCAAGCCTTTTTGACACCTCTAGGCGCGCCAACCCACAACCCACTTCAACCCGCCATTAATCGGGGCGGGGCGGGCCAGCCCAAAAAAGTGACGGGCCTAAGAAATACCAACCCAACCCACCTCTTTTAGGTGGCGGAGTGGGTAACCCAACGGGCCCAACCCATTTTGACAGCTCTAAAAATAATATTTCAATGATGATGCTCCTGAGGATAAAAAGAGTGATGGTTCATTGGTTCTGAATTGTGATCCCACATCATTCCAGATTTTGAAACCTTTCTATGGTAAAGTTCATATTGAACTGATTGGCATATACTCAAACTTGACTCCTCAAATTGTTTTTATGTAGCCAACCACTGCAATTTGTTTTTGAATATGTTATCAGTTTTGAATGATGTTTTGCACTAAACTTTTATCCAATGCTTTCAAAATTTATCTTTTCCTGAAATATTGCTTGACTAGTGTAGCTGTAATTTAACATATAAATTGATTTGGGGTTCTGGCACCGTAGTCATTTACGTTGATACTCCATAACTTTGGAATTATCTTGTGATTGTGTTGACATGGGTATCCTGAAATCAAAGACTTTCTTTAGTGCGTTGATGATTCTTTCTGCGTAGAGCCTGCCTGGTAGCCGTTTTGCTACCATTTTGCCACCGCCAAAACGTTTTAAAAAATAGAAAAAAGAAAAGTATCAATACTGCATTAGAAAACACAACTTTTTAAATAATCTGGTAGCGTTTTGAATGCTCCAAAATGTAGGATGTATCTAACTTGTCATGCATAAAATTATACTTGTTCTTAAAACATGGCTCCATTTTAGCAGGCACACAAATTTAGTAAAGATAATTGACTTTATTTTAAATATTAGGATAGTGTGTTTTCCAAAGATACCCACGTGAGAGTGTGACCCATCAATTATGGTGAAGAATCAAATCAAGAATAAAAAATGGAAAAAGGTAACTTCTAAAAAGAGGAAAAGATTAGAAAGTTGACACTTTTTTTGGAACGGCCTAAACTAGAAAGCATAGGTGTGGAGATGGATTGGTGTGTGATTTAACATTTTAATATTATGTTTGCTTTGTTTCTCTTCGTACCAACATAAAAAAGAAAACATGCAATGTGACACAAGTAGTGGTTTAATGAATGGTTAGCAATTTTGGGAAATGGGAGATTGACAAGTACTAGCTTGTAGTGTAGCTTCATAATTAATCATGCACATATGCTTTTTGTAGCGACGCCAATCGCAATTAAGGTGTTTTTTGCTATGTTTTGTTTCATTTTATTAGAACTGTTATGTTTATTACTAATTATTATTATTTTATTAATCTTTGTTCTAAAGTCATTTCGGTAGGATATGGATGCATCAAATATATTAGAGCAAACACCTTAAGTAGACGATCTTTTTATGGAAGATAATGAGGTAAATATTATATATTAAATAAATATTGTCTATTAACAT
The DNA here is from genome assembly GCA_013146195.2 of Codonopsis lanceolata. NCBI lineage: Eukaryota > Viridiplantae > Streptophyta > Magnoliopsida > Asterales > Campanulaceae > Codonopsis > Codonopsis lanceolata. The sequence continues at coordinate 9,104 of JABEVN020000683.1, read as the reverse complement.
TTATATATATATGTTTTAACATTTTAAGATCTAATTAAAAACTTGTAATGAAAGGTGAGGAGCCCTACGATCGAGATAGATGATGATGGAATTAGAGGTGATAATATAGAAGATGGAGGTAATAATATAGAAGAGGGAGGTGATAATATAGAAGACGATGATGGTGAACATGAGGAAGAGAAAAGCCAATTTGAAAGGAAAAAGAGAAAGAAGAATTCGAAAGTCAATTATGTCACATGTGAGTTTTATTTTTTAAGCAAGCTTTACACCCGTGCGTTAAACGCACGCCATATATCTTTTTCAATCAAATTATACATAAGCAACATGAAGTGAAAATATAAAATTAAAATAATAAATTATTGTAAAACTAATATCATGATTAAAAACATTAATGATAATAAATAAAATAAACAAATAACCGTATCGTAAAGATTGTGAGTTCGATATGTACATAAACTGAACAAATTATTATTATAACACAACGATTAAGAAAAAATAAAATTATTAATAGAGAATACAATAAATAAATAAAATATTTTATAAATTTTAGAATATTTTTTTAAATACAACATTTGTCATTTAATATGCGCGATTACTACTACTATCACTATGATTAAATATGTACAATTATTACTACTATCACTATCACTATCACATAACAAAACTCACGTAATCTATATTAATCAATATTAATATAATGTTTTTTTTATCTTTTAATTAGTGTTTTATGAAAATTAAACATATAATTAAAATGTAAGGATGAAAATATAAGTGAATTTAATTATTACTTATTACATGAATGAAAAATTCATATATATTTTAGAATACGTCTTTAAACGAATATATATTTGTTAGATAATAAAAATTGTATAACAAATTCAAATGACGATAAACCAAATAAAAATAACTCAAATTACATACTTCCTACAGTCATCCCTCCCCCGAAATGACTAAAATGTCCCCGACTCAAAAATTCTTTCATTAATAGTGTCACCCAAATGATGTGACACTGATAATATGTGTACTTAATTATTACAACTATATCTACAAATATTTAAGCCCAAATCAATAGACAATAAAATAGAAATTTAGACTATAATTGCTCTCAATTTATTGTACCTCTCACAGAGTATGATATACTCGGCTACTCACCCATATACATAATCACACCCCTCTACAGTCATCGTACATGTTCGCAAAGCAATTAGACTACGATTTACTTGCTCATATTCATCTTCCAATGTCAATGAGCGAAAATGGAATCCGGTAATGATGATGTTGCCACCTCTCACCAGGACCATGTTGATCTTTAAAAGTCCACTCATCAAGTAAGTCATAACGGATGCTATTACTTTTGTCAGTGAAATTACATGGTTATAGACAACAAAAGCGGTCACAGAGCATTTATATTCAAGGAGAAAGCACATTTATGATTAAGTAAACAATGTTTGTTGAGTATCAAATTAGACATGACAAATTTTAAGAATCCATAGTTGTTCATCAACTTATATTTCACTATGTACTTGTTCTTTAGCTCCTATGAATATAATTTGTCTTGAAAAAACTCACAAGTAAATTAATATTCAAAGTTGAAACACATTTATTGTTGAGTAAGTAATGTTTGTTGAGTTTTTAGATTGTTAGTCTCGTTTTCCTTGCATATTGGTAAAAAAAGAAAAGACATTCCATCTTAGATTGATGGTATTTAATTTCTTGACAGCTTCTTATATTTTTTTTATTTACTTATCAATACTTGTATATGTGTTCATATGTAAATAATATCCTTATTTGGTAAGTAGTTACAGTGGTTATCTAGCAATCTTGAGATAATCAAATTAAATTTGTCATTATATATATCTTCCTATTTTTGGCAAGTGCATTTTGAAGGGATCTTGCTATATTTGGATGTGCTAATTACATTTGTCATTATATATATAAAGAAAATGTAATAAAACAAAGTGTTCCAATTTCCAATGTCTTGTTAAATAAATGTTTAATATAAAAACTAATAAAAATGTAATAAAACAAAGTGTTTCAACTTTCAATGCATATTTATGTTTTCATTTATGGAAAACATTTATGCGGGAAAAATCACGCTTGTTATTATATATATATAGATTCATTTGAGATACTTGCATATTTGCTTGATTATGACAATAAAATTGATATCTAATTGAGTTTTATTTTTATTTAGGAGGAGGACGAGCCGATTCATGTCATATTGTGAACATGATGGTTGGATGGTGGATGCTACTTGCTAGTCAAATTTTTATTTGGTGTTTTTTTTAATGAATTTGACAATTGACATTTATTTATGTATTTGATAATTATTGTGGATGTTATGGATATTTGATCTTATGGATGTTATTGATTTTTGTTATGGATATTTAATGTTATGGATAATTGATGTAATTGATGTTTTATTAATATTAATTCATATTGAAAATGTGAATACTCAAATCGAATACTCGAATCAAATACTTAAATCGAATACTCGAATCATTGATTATTAAATGGATTTTGTAAAAAAAACATAAATAAAATTTCAAATCGAATACTCGAATCAAATCGAATAATTTGAATATCAATTTTGAATCGAATACGAATCAATTTTAATATTCGAATAATAAACGAATATGAATACGAATACTAGAATAATTTCACGAATACGAATCGAATATTGCAATATTTGATTCGATTCGATTCGTTTACACCCCTAGGCGAAAACAACAAAAAGCGATGGACTTGTTGCCCAAAATCGACAAAAAAGAAAAAGACTCATTCTCCACGAAGAAGAGACGAGCGGCGCACCAAAGACTACCAGAAAAAAGGTTTGGTACGAGATAAAACCTCCACGCTTCAAAAGGTAGGTACCTTTAAAGTTTATTTACTTGTTTCCTTAAAAAGTGCTATTTAAAATAGTAATATATCACGAAATAAATTGTTATACTGCCAAAATTTCTATAACAAATAGCATTAAAATAAGCAGTTATTATGACAAATTTTTTATAAAGTATATTTGCAACTCTAAAATGAGGCTGCTATAAGTTTGTATTTATTTCATTACATATATATATATATATATATATATATATATATATATATATACATATATATATATGTATGTATATATTAAATGTTTTATTTAAATTGTTAATTTTATAAAAGAACATATTTAGCCAAAAAACTTATTTTTAGACCGAAAGGGCGAGTTGAGTGCCTAACCCTTTCCCAACTCGTAACTTAGCCTCCGAACCCTTTTTATAAATCTGGTTTTTTTTTGTTTTTCTCTGTTTATCCTTAAAATAAAGATGACAACTATGTTATACATATTTTGAGTCCACAATTGAGGTTGTGTGTATTCCATGTACTTGAAAGGTTTTAAAACCACCCGCTTCTCAGTTGCGAGGGAGAGGTCGAAAAACGGGGCACTTACAGTAATGAAAGTAGAGTTGGTCTTGGTTATAAAATTCCTAAGGTTCCCATTTTTGTTAAAAATGATAATAAAGCTCCTATTTTTGTTAAAAAAACTGGTAAGTGCCCCTATATCTCCTCTAAAGATTCAAAATCTTCGAATTGTTGTAATAAAAGAAGAACCAGAAGAAAGACTTCCAAGAAACGCAGTATGATCTGTTTCTACATTTTAATTAGTGGTCATATTAAACCCGATTGCCGTAAGAGACAAGCTGATCTGGCCAAAAATATTTTTCAGAACTCAATGAAGGCTCCAATGAACCTTCATTCCATAATTCATTCTGGATTTCATTCTGCCAGATTTGCTTGGAAACAAAAATTCAAAATATTTTGTCATGTTACCTTTACTTCTCTCAAGTTTAACATTACATGTACATGGTATTTTGATAGTGGTTGCTCTAGGCATATGACAGGTTCTAAAGATTATTTGGAAAATTATGAAAATGTCAAAGGTGGGTGTGTGACATATGGTGGTGGTGCACAAGGTAAAGTAATTGGTAAAGGTATTCTGAATTGTCAAGGACTACCTAAATTAAACAATGTACATCATGTTGAAGGTTTGACTGCAAATCTAATAAGTATTAGTCAATTATGTGACAACGACATGCATGTTAGGTTCAACAAAGAAAAATATGATGTTTTTGATAAAAATAACATATATATTTTATCAGGCATTAGATCAAATGATAATTGTTATCTTGTTGCTAACATACTTTCTTGTCATTCATCTTCCATAAATGAAATTGACTTATGACATCAAAAACTTTGTCATATGAGGACTAAGAAACTAGAAGAACTTACTCCCTCAGTTCCATAATACAAGTTGTTTTGAGAGAGTTTTTTTGTTCCAAAACAGATGTCACTTTGCAATTTTCAATGAACTTTTTTTTTTCTTCCAATTCTATCCATATTTATTGACTCCATAACTTGTGTTTGATTCTTTTGGCAAGAGTATCAAAAGACACCTCATTAATGTTTGAAGTAAAGTAAATAAGGACAGTTTATTCTTTGTAATATGTTTCCTTGGTTTGTGTGAAAAGCTCCAAAACGACATATATTTTGGAACGAAGGGAGTATTAGATATGAAGCTGTTAGAGGTTTGACAAAATTAAAGACCAAATAAATGAAAATATATGGTGCATGTCAAAAAGGAAAACAAACCAAAGCTACACATAAAAGTATTCAAAATTGTGCTTCTTTGAGATGTTTTGAATTGATGCATACTGATCCCATGGGACCAATTGAAGTTGAAAGCTTAGGTGGAAAAAAGTATACATTTGTTTGTGTTGATGATTTTTCTAGATTTATATGGGCATTCTTTCTTAGAGAAAAATCTGATATTGTTATGCTTTCAAAATTTGGTATAAAAAGATGCTTAATGATTATAATTTTACTCTTGTGAAACTTAGATCCGACCATGGAAAAGAATATGATAATTCATCATTCTCATTATATTGTAATAAAAAGGGTATTACACATGAATTTTATACTCCTAAAACCCCTCAACAAAATGGAGTGACTGAAAGAAAAAATAGAACTTACAAGAAATGGCTCGTGTTATGCTTCATTCTAAGAATTTGTCTAAAATATTTTGGGTATAAGCTTTAAATACTACTTGCCACGTTATTAATCGTGTGTATTTAAGACTAGGTAGTAATATGACTCCTTATGAAATTCTAAAAGGAAAGAAACCTACTATAAAATATTTTCATGTGTTTGGAAGTATTTGTTACTTGCTAAATGATAAAGAACATCTTACAGAATTTGATTCTAAAAGTGATAAATATGTGTTTATGGGATATGCTACAAATAGTCATGTATAAAGTTTTCAATCTTAGGACAAGAACCATTATGGAATCCATGAACATAGTATTTGATGATCTATCTGATTTGGGTAGAAAAAGTGCTGAAGATCAATTTGATGATCTCCTAGAAAGGCTGCAAACTTTAGAATCTGAAGTTATTCAAGGTGCAGAAATTGTTTCAAAGAATGTTGAAGGGTCAAATGTACCTTCATTGGGTACTTCATTGAAGAATGCTGAATCTAATTTTGATGAAGAGAAAAATATAATGAATAGATCTAGAGACCTTCCCAGCAAAATTCAGAAGGATCACCCTTCAAGTTTAGTGATTGGTGAAGTAAGTGTAGGTGTGCAAACAAGAAGAAGAGAAAAGGTTAGTAACAAAGACATGGTTAAACTTGCTTGCTTGTCTTTTAAATGTTTGAAAGTACGTATTTGTTGCTATGTTTCTGAAATAGAACCTAAGAATGTGGTAGAAGCTTTACAAGTTGAACCTTGGATAAATGTCATGCAAGATGAACTAGAACAGTTTGTTAGAAATGATGTTTGGTATTTAGTTCCTAGACCTATGTCTACAAATGTTATAGGAATCAAGTGGATATTTAAAAATAAGTCTGATGAGCAAGGTAATGTGATAAGAAATAAAGCTCGTTTAGTTGTTCAAGGTTACACACTACAACAAAAAGGAGTATTTACAACGTTTGTTTTACAACGTTTTTAGAAAAAAACGTTGTTAAAAGTTGGTTTTAGACAACGCTTTTTCATTAAACGTTGTTATTAGTCTTTATGCAACGTTTTTTGAAATGAACCTTGTGTTAACAATTTATTTGACAACGTTTCTTTTTAAAACATTGTGAATTTGGAGTGTTTTACAATGTTTCTAAATAAAACGCTGTTCCTACAAACTGTTTAACAACGTTTGTGAATATAAATGTTGTTTAATTGTGCACTTAATTAAAATAAAAAATTTCTCCTCCTCGCGTCTCTTTACCCAGAAATGAAGGTAGAAATTCCTTCCAAAAGTCAAAATCCCCAAACCCCCAAAACCCACTCTCACTCGGCTGCCTTTTGGCTTCAACCCCTTTCATCCTTTCTTCTCGAAACCTTACGTGATCATAGATTTCTCGTGATCGATTTCGCAGATTAGCGCTAACATCGGCCTCTCCATTTGAAGGTCCTTTTCTCTCTCTCTCTCTCTGCCTCTCGTTTTTCACCTCTGCCTTCGCTCTCTTCTCTCATAGACACACACAACGAGATACGACATGTGTATGCATGTGTGGTTGTCTATTTATATGTGTATTACTATTGTTTATGCTTATCACTCTTCTGCTCCGTGTTTTGTTCTGATAATCAAAGAGTTATTGATTCAATTAGGCACCCCAATTTTTTTTTCTTCACAATTTGTGTTTTCATTTTTATATCTATGTTCAATTATCTAGCTATCCACATTTTGCCTTGAAGGTGGGAATTGGCCCGCATAAAATAATGTCAAAGATCACGAAAATATATCGTGTTGGGCAAAGAAAAAGTGACACCCCACTCCTTCGTTAGCTCGGTTTGTGTGCTATACTTGCACTTCTTCCTTTGTTGACTGTATGTTTGGTTTGAGAGAGGTCTAGATATGTATGAAGACCACATTGAGACCAAAACATTATTAAGAGACTCCATATAGTTGTTGACTTGCTAAAGTTACAAGTCGTGACTCGACGATAGTCTGAATGCGACGCCGATTGAGAGTTTGCTTTGCGCTTTTGTGTTCAGACCTCGCCATTCCTAGACCCTTTATAAGATGGTTTATTAACATGTTTAGATGTATTAGACTTCAAGTTGGAGGTGTTCCTAAGTCTATCGATGATTTGGAAGTTTTGGAGATAACGCTCGCCTCTATCGCTGTAGTTCGAGGATCGAGCCGCGTAATCGCCTCTCTCCTTTTTAATTCTTATTTCCCTAGTTGTTATTCAACTTTCTAGAAGTATTTAAGCTTCTTCATTAGCCTTTAGACTTGCCTTTAAAGTCTCCTTTCATTTCTCGCTCGATTGAAGTTCATACGTCGTCTGGCTGCGTTGTCGCACCCCTTCCGGCTTTCGCTCCGAAGTTGTTTCTGAGTTCTTCGGTGTGTTTCCGACTTGTTTTGAGTTAGGTTAGACCTTAGAATGGTTGCCCATAATTTTGGGACCATTTAGGACATGTTTAGACCAAGTTCAAGTTAAACGAGGCGACCACATCGAATTTTGACCACTAGCCCGCCTCAAAAGCCGAGAACAATTCAAAATCAGTCCAAGCCCCAGCATCCGAGGCGTCTGGCCTGGGCTTTGGTGAGGCGCCCGCCTCAACATCGAGACCTCCTACGGATTTTTCCTCTTTGTGCTTTGTGTTTTGACGAAAATACCTATCCTACCCTCATTAAAGCCCCTCTAAACCCTTCCTAACCACCCATACTTAACCCTAATCATGTCCTAACATTATTTGGAAGTTAATTAATGTTAGATTAGTGTTTGATTACCCCTAATCCCTACTAATTGTACTTGGGAAATGTCTATTGTGCCCCTCCTCATTTTGGGGGTATAAATACCCAAACCCTTTGCATTCTTCAAGAAATCCTCTCATTTTTCTCCTCCTTCTTACGTGACAGAGAGAGTGAGAGTTGGGCGCCAGTTTTGAGCCCTAGCTTCTTCTTCCTCCGCTTCTCTTCTTCCTACGAAGATCTCTTAACCGCCCGATCCAACCGCCTGCAAACTTCGCCAAACTTGGATTCTTGACGTGATGCGACGGGAAGAACAACCTCACCGTTCAGATTTTGGTTCTCTTGAGTTTTCACCAAGCTAGGTAAGTTACTTCCGACTTCCTTTTTGATTTTGGTTCATTGGCCCTAAGGAAAACAACCTATATGCTATTTGTGGGCAATGAACACTTGATATGCTTTGTATGTGTTAATTTGGGGATTTTTGGAAGTATAAACTTGTTGTGAGCATTTCAGAAGATGAATTCTATGATTGTCAAGTATATGATTGTTCTTCATCTTGTGTTTCTAGGATTATGAGTATGCTAGAAATCATGTCCATATGTTACTTGGATTTATTGTGGAAGCATGTCTATGATCGGGGCTTTAGAAGAGTGAACTCACTAGATAACATGAGTAAGATCACTTAATTGAAATTATGTGATTTATGAAATGGGTATATGATTTATGTTGAGTTTGTTAGAAATTTTAGGGCTTGGGAATCAAGCCCTAATTATTGAGGAATTGATGTTAATTAAAGTGTGTATTAATGTGTAGGATGATTTGAATGATGTTGTGTGTCGGGAGAAATGGGTTATCCCTTTTAAGGTTTTATGAATTTTGGGGCTTGGGAATCAAGCCCGAATGAATTTTAGTGTTTTGATATATAATTGACCTGAGTATTAATTTGGGGATTTATGATACATATAATAATGAGATGTAGTCTAAGACTCAACGAGTCGCTAAGGTCAATAATATAATAATGAGTTTTGGGTCAAAACCCTAAGATGTTCGGTCTTGATTAGTTATGTTTATGCTAACCCGAGTATCTCATTCGGATGCCCATTGAGACACCTCATGTTATAGAGACCTATTGGGAGTGTAGCTTGTAGCGTGCTCGATAGAGCACGGAGCATTAGAGACCAACCTATGATCTCGTGATGCCCTTATGAAATGATTATTTGAATGAGTTCTCTTTAGGGAATTCGGCCGCGTGCACATGAAAGCACTTACGTAGTTTTGACTACGGATTAGTTTTAGTACCTTGAGATTGGCTTTAAGGAAGCCTAATATATATGGAAATTGGGACTATGGTCGAGTCCTGTGCC
>JABEVN020000682.1:0-28965 GCA_013146195.2 Codonopsis lanceolata | reverse complement strand
TATTTGTAGCCATCTCTTGAGTAAAGAAGGGATGTCCAAACATCGGAGAAAATTATTTCTAAGGGAGAGGAGGAAGAAATAGTGGAGAGAGAGAGAAATGTAGCTTGTGACTTTTATTGTATTGGCATGAGTTACAATTAATTTTTGGCACTCCTATCGGAACAATCTAATTTAAACGAAGACACAATATGAGTAAAAATAGCTCTTGAAAGATGCCCAAGGCGATGATGCTAGGCGGGCGAGTTGGTTTAACACCGGAAAAGGTAATCGAGAGAGACGAAAGGGATATAGTGGTTATCGGCCACTGAGACACCATCTTTAGTTGGATCCTAACAAAGGGTTGCCCCGTGCATAGATCCTTCACGAAAACGATGATGGTGAGAATTCAACGGAAGTATTATTAGTGCGACAAAATTGCGAAATTGAAATGAGATTCTTTTGCATAGTTGGAAGACCGAGACATTGGATAAAGTAAAAGACTTAGAAGGAGTTGAGAGAAAGATAGAGCATGTGTGAGAGATGGGAGCCCCGCCATCATCACCAATCACAATATCGCCGAACCTTGACATGGAGTGGAGAGAAAGGTTTTGTAAGTCGGTGGTGACACGGTGAGGCACCACCGTCTAGGAGCCGATTGGGGTTGGTGGTGTTACGGGTAGTGGCAACGTGGGCACGGGGTTGAGATGGGGGTTCTATGGAGTGTTGGGGTGAGGTAGCTAAGGTTGGGAGGCGAATGGTGGTTTGAGATGAGATTGGGATTGAGTGAAGAGGGCAATGAGCCGAACATGTCCCGATATTGCACCATTGGCAATAACCAAGAAATGGGCGAGGTGGGGTGCGGCTGTTGGGTAGAAGATGGAGTGTGAGGGAAGGAAGGGGTGTGATTGGGTTTGTGACGGGTATTGGTTAGATTTTTCGTGGTTGGAAAGGAAGAAGAGATGGACTTGGGACGGAGGGCCGGTTCCTGTTGATGAGCTTTTCATGAAGCTCATCAAAGAGAGATGGGGGTGTCACGGCCATTAACGGTAATAGATTGGTACTCATCACCGAGGCCGAGTAGGATAGTTTCGATCAGTCTTCTTTATCGAGTGGTTTACCAAGGGCCGCAAGTTCATTGAAACGGGTTTTGATGATTGCATGTATTCTCAAATATTTAGGTGCCCTTGGTTAGTTGCTTTAGTTGGTCTTTAATATGTTTAATGTGGCCATGAGAAGGTTTGGCATAGGTGTTGACTAGAATTTCCCACATCTCTTGACGGGTTTGAGATGGAGTGATTAGAGGAACGATGGGTGGAGAAAGGGCGCTCCAAAAATTAGTTTATCTTGGCGAACCCACATTGTGTTCGGTGTTGGACTCCTTTGATTATTTTTGGTGACTTTTTCGGTGGAATAAGATGGGAGCCAATGACAAATTTATGCAGTCATACCCGATCAAATGGCTTGGATTTGGTTTTCCAAGAGATGTAGTTGATGGATGTGAACTTAATAGAGTTGTGAAAGGAGACCATGATAAGTGGCTTGGTGGGTTCTCGAGGGTTAGGCATGATAGTTTGGTTCTTAGAGGTTGACATCGCAGTGAAGAGCTAGAGGAAAAGAAGAGGAAGAAACTCGTGAACTAGAGTGGTTAGACCGATTGCTCTGATACCATAAAGAAGAGAAGTATTGAAATAAATTATATTATTTTTTGCAATGTATATTCATAATACTGTTACAAGTATATAAAGAGATTTACAAGATCTTTAAATATAGTAAGGATACATATTACTTATTTAGTTCTATCAATTACACAAAAGGAGGAGATCACGTTTGTCCACCAAGGCTATGAGTTGGTTGACCTTGATTTACGATTGTATCTCTATCAAATTGATTGCTTGCTATGGATTTGTACGGTCATCGTGTTCCTCTTCTTTGTGGTGGTTACTACTTTCTATTGTTACATTCACACCAAGTCACAAAGCATGTTTCCTTTGTTATTTTTTTGTTCATTTTCAAAATCGTTACAAAAAGTGAAGACTTGGTGTGTCTGAAAAAATCTAAAACCATTGCAAAATAGTTTAACCTCTTGGTAGGATGTCACAATGGGGTCTAGTTGTGTGGATACAAGTGAAGTTCAAAACCAAAATGAAAATAGCAAAAATTGGTGACCATTATAGAATAGAATAGTTATCTGTGAGACAGTCTTGCAGATCTTAATTCGTAAGACAAAATTCTACTATCTCACAGTCAACCCAACAACACACAGTAGATCGAGTTAAGAAGATCCGTCTTACATAAAATATATTTAAAACCATCTCACCTAATTTTTTATCTATAGAATATAGGTCCAAGTTTAAAGACCAACTAATGTGCATTATACCATCAACCAATGAATATATATATATATATATATATATATATATATATTCACAAACATACAACTGACGCATGATCTTCCAATGGTAAAACACTTGTCGATATTTTACAAAAGGTTGCAATTAGGCTACGGAAATGCCAAAATTTTTGGAGTGGCCACTATACCGAAGTTATTTTGCATTTTAACCCAATTTATTGATGGACGTTAAGTTATATAAAATACCTATCTTGCCCATGACTTCATCATCTTCTCTAATCAAGAAAAAAAATCAAATTAAATTCCAAAAAAATCTCAACAATAGATCTAAACTCATATTTGGAGTAATAACCCCATTAATATCGGGCAAAATAAAAATCAAAATCACTTCAGTTAATATAAAACACAATTAATAATCTTTGAAGACCTCGATTTGGGAGACTTGGGAGACGAATGACGTTGTCTTTAGAGTCGAAAATGAGGGATGATGGAGATGTAGATGAAGATGAAGGAAGTCGGAGAAGAGAAGGATGGGGCAGGATGGAGCGAATCTGACACTCAGTCAGATCTGGGAGAAGGATGGAGTGAATCTGACACTTGATCCTTTCAAACCCTCGCCTGAATCAAACGAAGCACCCTCATATGCTCTCCCCCTCCAAACCTCCAAAAACTTGCCCAAAAACAAATCATGATTAGATTTCCCTCTCAAAACAAGTGTAATCACTGTTGTTATCAACCTGACCCCCTATCGTTGACTCTTGTCGTGACTTGGTAGAGATGTTAAAAGGATCGAGGACCGTAGGGCTGATCTGTTAAACCATAACCGAAAGGGTTAGGGTCGAAAAAGGTTGACTCTTGTCGTGACTGGTAGAGATATTAAAGGGTCGAGGACCGCTTGGTGACCTTGTTGGCGAAGTAGCAGGAAAGAGTTAGGGTCGAAAAAATGTAACCCTACTAAATTCAAGAATCGGGCTAGCCCTGTAGGGTCATAACCCTATAAGTCTATGGTCAACCCAATTAACATACATAACTAGATATGTTAAAAGGGTTGATGCCCGTAGGACCGGCCTTGTTAAACCGAAACCGGAAAGGATTAAGATCGAGAAAAGGTAACCCTATTAAATTTAGAGCTAATATGTATAGCCCTAGAGGGTCGCAAACCTATAGATTTGCCCCTATCAGGCTAGAGTCAACCCGATTAACATATCTATAACCTGGAACCGAACAACGGGGCTAACGAACATTGATTTGATCAATTTCTTCAATGAGAATACCCCAAGGATGACTAGATTAGTAACTCGAGATACTCGGCTTGACCGAAGATGGTGGGGGATTGGTCGAAGTTGGGAGAAAGGTTGGGATTTGGATTTATTGAATTTGCTTGAGATCGAGAGGTGAATCAAGAAGAGGTGACCAGCCCTAGGCAAGGGGTGGCAGGGGCTGAAGATGACAACGGATATGGCTAGGGATTGGGTTAGCTCACTTGATTGTCTGGATTTAGCAAAGGGAGATGGGGAAGGAAGCGATTGCGCCTAGATTCAACCATGGTGGGAAGAGAGACAGAGAGAGAAAAAGGGGGGGAGAGGAAAGATGCAATCAATTAATAAGGGTATGTTAATTTAAAACTCAGGTCAGTTTTAAAACCCAATTCTAGGTTACTTGGTCCACATAAATGGTGCAAATTTGAATGTGATATTTTTTTTCCGAAGAAATGAAAATGAAGGCAAAATAGATATTTTATTTAACTTAACAGTTAATCTTAACGTGCATTCAAAAATTAGGTTAAATGCAAGATAACTCCGATACAATGCCCACTTCAAAAATTTTGATATCTTAGTGACCTAATTGCAGCCTTTTGTAAAATAGTGGCCCAAAGGTGTGTTAACATATTCAAAGAACTAAGACTATCCTTGACCCTTTTTCTGCTGTGCAGTTGGTGATTGCAGCTGCAAATAGTTAATTATTCATGAAGTATGTCATAAACGTAAATTGCTCCATAAGAACATCACTGTTCACTGACAAAGATTGAGCATACAGGAATGAAGGGATAACTCCATACGTACATCACCCATCAAGGATGGGGGATGTATTGTTGTTGTCTTCAACTACAGGATAAATATAAAATAAATTTAGAGGTTCTTTACTATGTCCAGACTAGGGGTGGCAATCGGGTGTTTAGGTTATTATCCAATGACCTAACCCAAAACTATCCATTAACACCCAATTGCCACCCCCAGTCCAGACAAGTGAAGTTTGCAAAGGGGATGATCGTTTTGTTGCTCAGGAGGTGAGGTGAGTTATATGTATGATGTATCATGTATAGGTTCAAAGTGTGGTTGCACAAAACAATGGCATACTTGGACTAACAATTCTGCACTTCATATTAAATGGGTTGAAATTGTTTTTACTTCTGATTTTCACAAAACAAAGGAAAAACAGAAACTCAACCTTCACCAGCCAAAAAAGTGGTTCTAAAGATCGGAGAAGCGAAAGTTACAATTACTAGGTCCAAAACAAGGAGGTAGTAAAAAAACCAAAACAAAAAGATCAGAAGCATCTCCAGAAAAGGGTATCAAGGTGTGCTGACACTATAAACTAAACCTGCTCTCAGAATATAAAGCCAAACTTTTTAAAAGACACGTACAGGCTTCCCCATGGTGCTCTTCAGGTACAGGCACCTCACCTGTTTAGCATAAGAGGGACACGAAGATGGATATCAATATCAAACTATCTGAGTAACGAGGCACCAGGAATATTTTACGTGAAATGACGTAGGAAAATAAGGTTAGGGGGTCAAAGATATACTAAAATGTTATGAACCCACAAAATGAAAAAATGAAAAACTAAGTAATTGCCAAACTAATGAAATCAGCATAACTACTAAGGCCAAAAAAAATACACATCAACTTGATAGCATGTACTGATGAAATTTGGGAAACGGTCGAACTCACATTTTGCCAGTTCTTCTTCAATAATGAAACAAGGAAGTTTACGCTCATTTGAACATTCTGGAAGATCTGCTTCTCTTCCATGCTGAGATTTCCGACAGCAACACCCATACAAAGAACCTTCTTCAGCTGAAACTTCACAGTCGCCTTTGTTTCATTAACCTTTGACTCCAAGGATTCCTGATGTGACACCAGCGTTGGAAACTTTCCTATAATTAAATAAACGATGGAAAAGGCATGAGAACATAGAAGAGGCAGACTGATGCTTAAATGAACTAACCAATTCTAAATTAGTGTGGTCAGAATCCATCAGACAAACTAGAATGGAGAAAGGCCAGGTCAAGTTTTAGCAAAATACTCGGAAAATGGCAATAATTCAAAGAGACAAATACTCCCTCCATCCCAAAATCACTGTCGTATTTGACCCAGCACATGGATAAAGAAAGAACAATTGACTTGATTATTAATATTGGTTTGATGTTTAGTTTCCATTTTAGCCCATGTGTATGTGGCCTATAATTAAAGTAGGATGAAAAGGTAAGGTTAAAGTGGTAATGAAACACAGCAAATACAAACTACATCGAGATAATGAAACACCTTAATTACCACTGAGAACCAATTATTAGAATAAGTTTTCCAGATCAAGTCAATAAAGATTTCATGACAATGATTGCCAATACGCCATCTACTTCCAGACAGATTCCCAATATTCAACCAACAATGAGAACCTTCAAAATTATCATAATAATCAAATGAAATTACATGCCTGCTTTGTTAAGACCAGGGCCTAAAAGTCTGGGAATCTGCTTGATGACAGCTTCTGATGCCAAGAAGGCATGGTACTTCTTGGCAAGCTTCTTCACCAATTTCTTGTTTTTGTTAAGCTTTTTCAGACCTTCCACATCCATGTACTCCAGTCCAATCTTAACTGCCTGTGTAAAGGATAAGAATATAAAGGTTACAAGTATAATAGAGTTAAATGAAATAATGGATAGAAAGCTATCCAAATGAAATAATGGATGGTGAGCTATCAAAAAGATGGATAACCAGATATTAATAGCAAACACAGTGCAGTAAATACCAAGCTTGCAAATCAACAATGCTTTTTTTTCAGTAATGAGCGCTGATGACAGACGTGTTATTGTGCCTTTGCCGGATACTAAACGCTTTGTTAGTGTATGCTGCAGTTAATTTTTCTGAAAGAAATGGAACATTTAAGACCAAGAGAACCTAAATGGCTATGAATTTATGTTCCAAAATCTTAGTTGATTATTACTAGTCATTAGTAGATACGATAACAATAAAAATGTACCATAGAGACTAAGAAAAATTAATTCATAATTTTGACCCATTGAATTGCCACAAAGATGGAAAATTACCTCTTCTACGTGTTGGGCATCACCAAGCATGCAGACCTTCATCTTAGGACGAGGAATATGTGGCAATTTCACAGAGCCACTGAAACGCTTGTCTTTTTGGGGATCATAGTTCTTCAACCCAATTTGCAGCTCAATTGTCTCGGTGAACTTACGGTTTTTCTCCTTGGCTTCTACCGTAATCTGGGTGATGGCTTCTCTGACGGCATCACTTTGTAGCTTACTGAGGAAAAAAAGTACGCAATTTCAACTAACGCAAGTAATGCAGAATGACAAAAATCCCATCCTGTCTGTCTTCTCAGTTTATCAAATAAGGCAAATTGCAAAAATGCATGAGGTCAATAACACAAATCAATGCAACAGTATGAAAAGTGAACGAAACTGTAATTTAAACATACTGCATTTGTCCCAAAATGAATGCCCATTTTCTACAAAATTTAGTCTCAAAATGCTGTCAATTTAGTGAAGAAATTACAAACTACATCCATCGTGTCCCATTATGCACTTGCCATGCCATAAGGTGGACCGCAAGGGCATCTATGTAAATGTGCTAATATAAGTGAAATACCAAAATTCTCATTTTGAGAGTGAGGGAGTAGGAAAGATGACACCATTTACATCCATCAAAACCAACAGAAACCATCATTATAAGCTAAAAGGACCAAAAACCCAAGGATGTGCCCTATATATCCAATTCAATCATACTGGCGACGAATAACCAAGACACTAACAAACAAATACATAAGAGTAAAACACATTTAACGGCAATATCCCCAAGTCAGTCCCCCCCCCATTCCATTAGCTGAAAATCCTCAAACAATATTTGCTAATTGCTACCAAGAAATCATTCCATTAACAGTTCAAATCAACTAAACCCCAGTAAAAACTATACAAATAAACATAACTATCCGTTTGTTTATAACCATTAAAGGACTCGTAAGCAATATCATAGCTTAAATCAATCAGACCTCATAAACACATAGCTCAATCTATCTAAATGCTTAGCAATTAAGCCTTGAAACAAACTGAAAATTTTAAAATTAAATTAAAAAATTACCTCATGATGAACGATTTCTTCTTTCAGTTACTCCTATATCAAAGAAATGAACAAATAAGTTTAGGCAAACGGAGATAAAAGATCGAATGGACAGGGAATAAGCGTTTTTGAGGATAGAGAAAAACCCTAGAATTGGAAGAGGAAGAGAACCAAACCTGCAGCCGACGAGTGCAGAGAAAGAGGAAGGGAGAGGGAGATCACTGTCCGACTATAAGAACGGGAGCTAGGGTTTTTCTCGCTGTAGTCCAGCCTACAGTTTAAATGTCCATATTAGCCCTCGTCATTGAATTGAATTTTAGAATGACTAAAGGTCCAGTCCATTACAAGGACAATGTTAGTGGAGTAAGCCCGTCCGATTGGGATGGATCAAAATCTAATAAGAAAAGCATGTGCGGCCGGGCTTAGCCGGCAAATTTGCTCGGGTGAAATTTGGGCTGTCCCTGAAGTTTGTAACAGATACAGTACTCGTTTGGAGATGAAAACACTACGACACCTTTTATGAATCGAATGTACGCTATGGATCATTTACTCAGTGCATTACGTTGCATCAATTTGTACATCGTGATGTACGTAATTCAATTGTGATGCATGATTTTAATGAATACTTATATGTATCGAATCGTGATGCACACAATCATGCATCAAAATCTCTTATTTCTTAACAATGCATCAAGATTTCAAATCGATGCATCGTAATGCAAACTAGTTTCGAATATATATCTTTCGTCTTCTTCTTTGTCATTTTCTGTTGTAAGACTTCTTCTTTCTCCCTTATCTCCGTCTTTACTAAAAAATCCTCCAACTCAGCCCATGTCAATTCCAGTATCATTTTTAATTAATCGAAAAATTCGTTTACCTTTAGGGGATATTGTCCTCGAGCCCCCACAATGAGGCATTTCCCCTTCGACCCATGTGAGCTGACCAACTCGTTTCATTGCCGCAACAATTGTGATTTTCAAACAATTTAGTAAGAATATGTTGGAGTTGTGGAATAAATGTTGGCTAGAGTTGTGAAATGAGACGATCTAGGCTTTTTATGAACAATATTTCGAAAAGTACATTTTATCGATTGAAAAAATAAGTAGGGACTGCAACGTCTAAAATGTTGAGAAAAGGTATCAGACACTAATTTTCATTAATTTCACTTGAGGTTTATACATTTACTTTTATTTGAGTCGACTTAGTTTGTTGGAATAAAACGTTTACTCCATTTGTTCCAAATAAAGAATCGTGTTTAACTCGTCACAAAAATTAAGAAAAATGAATTGACTTTAGTATAAATATTAAGATGTTATATGATCACTTAGGGCTTATTTGCTAATGGGACAGGGATAAGTCGTATTATTAATCCTAGTAATATTAGGGCTAGTTTGTTAGTCAAACAAAGATAAATAGTATTATTAATCTCATTATTGTTAGCGTCATCGCTATTAGTTTTCATATGTATATCGAGAGTTTTGAAATTAAAAATGTTAGTCTTAAATTTTTTTTTAATGAGGGTGTTAATACTATCACCCTCTCCCTTGGTATAATTAACGAGGAGATAATGACTTCATCCGAGTAACTCGTATTATTAGTCCACACCACCTAAACATTAGTCAACTCGGCTTACCGATCTTAATCATGACTATCAAATGTCACCTTAGTGCCCTCACTATTAATTATCACTTGTATTTCGGTGGTAGTTTTGAGATTAAAAATGATTGTCCCAAAAAAATTTAGTGATACCACCATCTCCCTTGGTATAATAACTTTATCCGGGTAACTCATACTATTAGTCTAGACTAGCTATTCCGTACCAAACATCATACAACTCTATTTATTAATCGTATCCAACCTTAATCTTAACTAGCAAATGACACCTTAAAAATGTCTATATTAATATATGATAGAAGGGCTACTAATTAAAGTATGAATGAAATCTCGAACAAAATGGTAAAATTGATATTTCAAAAAGGAAGTATTAGAGGAAATCTATACATATATAAAAAAGATGTGATTTTGGAAAGTTCCGCTAAAATACACTTTCTAAAAATGACAACACTTCTACATTGTATATGTGTCATTAATGCATTGAGAAATGAAACGAATTTGTAATTAAAATTAATTAAATAAATAAATCTGAAAACTTTTGACATTCTCTCTTTGACTTGAGACAATTGACAACCATATATACCAAACTATTTCAACCTCATTCACATCTGGCAATATAAAAAATAGTTATGATTTTTTTAACTATATTGAATTTTCAATGAGCTAATAAATAATTATGTATTTCAATTGTTGAATTTAATAATCGTTTATCAATTGAATGATAAATAAATAAATTATCAAAACAATTACATGAATTATCATTAAAGATTAATTTCTTCGGCTGTAATTGAACGCCTAAGGGAGATAGACAGTTCCTTAGCTTTTCTCTTCTCGAGCAGTTTTCAAAGATAAAACCACTATAAATTTGTTACAATTTTGTTTGTTGAACATCATTACTAAAAACAACTGAGGATAACACACCAATATAGAATAAATTTATATAAAACGACTCCCTCTCTCATCTTGCTTAGAGACATCAGGCAGACCAAGGGTAAGTCTAGATAACTCAACGGTTTTTCGTGCAAAATATATATTTTACAATGTAAATGTATATTTCCAATCTGTAAGTATTCTTTTTATTTCGATTGCTTAGGATCTCATGTACTTGGTTCTCTCTTTCTCTCTAGAGATTATGGAGCTACAATAAATTGAAAACAGTTATATATGCGAAATTATTAAATTCTCATGATACCTTTGTAATCAATAACTAGCTTAAACATATGCAATGCCTACGATTAAAGATGCCGGGAATAAATTATGATAATTAAATAAACTTCATGTTCAAGTGTATGTGCAAAATTTAATACAATTTATATGATCTTCAAACTGATACAGATTTATTGGTAACCAATATATATTTATAATTATTTATTAATATGCTCCATGACTACAAATTTCTCAATTTTGGTTTTATCAAATCAGAATAATTAACATTTATAAATAAAATCTAATTAAATCAAAGGAATTTGAAATGTCGAGATGAAAAATAAATAAATTAGTGACTACAAAGAGGTCAATTTTGAAGTGAACAACTACATTAGATACAAGTGATTTAAAATAGATGTATTTTAATTATAAAAATGTTTAAAAATAGATATTCAAAATACAAATCTAAAAATTCGAAATCTATATTTTTTTCTATACTCAAAATATAAAAAATTCGGGTCTAACGTTAAATATTGAAAATATAAAAAAGTCTCGACTTATTTAAATCGCATTTAAAAAAATAATTTGGTAAAGAAGCATAAATACTTGGATCTTATTATAAGCCATTTTTTTCCAGTTCACTAAGTAAAATTAAGCTCTAAAATTTTAAAAAAAAATCGAAATACAAAGTTGAATACTTTATTTAAAAAAATCTAACTGAATGTGTCTTATTTTAATAAATTCATTGCAAGTGCACAAGACTATTGCAGAATAGTTCGGGAAGCAAGGATCGAACCACAGAGATAAGAAGAATACTAATGACAAGAATATAGGTAGCAATCTAACTAAAGGAGGGTTTTTATTTGTTTTATTTAAACTAATTTATTCTATTAAAGTAGTAAATCTAATTAACTAAGCAGCAATCACAGTTGTAGAGATCTGTATGGAGGAAAGAAATCTAGGATTAGGGTTTCACTTTACACCCTTCCTCGAATTATTCAATAAAAGCTATATAAGTCCCATAAGTTCACCTAAAACCCTGAAACTCACAATTGTGGGTTCCCGGGATGCGTGCTCCCGCGCCCCGCCGCTTGGACGTGCGTGCGCTGGTGACATCCATCGCTCTCGCTCCACCCTCACTTGTTCTGGGGAGGACGGAATCAAAAGTGCGAGAGGAGTGCTGTCGGAATAGCGCGTTGGAATGCGCCTCGGTTGCCTTCAGTGGATTTTGATCCAATATGGGAACTTATGGTTTCCCGCATCAAGTTATCCCTTTTTTAGGGAATACCAGGATATGGGAATGCATCACCCTTCTATTCTCATTCTCCCTTTTTTAGGGGAAAACGTGAAAGTGCAAGGAAGGAATGTTGCAGCGCCCCCACTATGGATTTTTATGAAAATAGTCTTATGGCCTATCTCGGATCACTATGGGTGCTTTGGGTTTTCTACGTCAAATTATCCCTTGTTTAGGGGATACCAGGACATAGGAATACATCACCTTTCCATTCCCATTCTCCTTTTTTTAGGGAAGAACGTGAAAGTGCAAAGAAAGATGTTGTTGGATCCAAAATGTTTTTAGAGTCGCCATCTTTATTTTAAGGAATAAATAAAGCAAAACCAAAAAAAGAAAACCGAGATAATGAAAAGCGGGTTCGGAGGCTAAGTTACGAGTTGGGAAGGTCTTTAGGCACCCAACTCGCCCTTTCGATCTCAAAACGGTTTTTGACTAAAATATGTTTTTTGTTATATTTATTTAACAGATAAATAAAGCATTAACTGCCTACAAATACATCCATTAGTCTACATTATTTACAGACTTGCAACTGTCTCTTTACAAATAATTACAGATATACTTGAAAATATTTTGCCATTATAACGGCTACATTTAGTACTATTTCCTGACTAAATCCGGGCAGCATAACTGCTTATATATTTACATTGGACCGGACTGGAAATAATACTCTTACAAATAAAGATTTTAATGAATAAATAAAGCAAATAATTACAAATACTTCTGAAAATATTTAACTATAACAACGACTATATTTAGTATTATTTCCTAACTAAATCCGGGCAGCACAACTGCTTGTATATCTACATTGGGCCGGATTGGAAATAATACTTTTACAAAATGAAAGACTTTAAAATAAACTTACAGACAGCCTAGGGTGTGCTCACTCTGTCCCTCGGGGAGAGATAGTCTTTTTTGTTGTTGTTGTTGTTGTTGTTGTTGTGTTGTGTGTTGTGTGTATTTGGGCAGCGTGACTGCTTCTGAAAGTTACTTTTGGCCTAGGGTTTTGGGCGGAATGCTGTTTGTGTTTGGTTGTTTGTTGGCTTGAGGTAGGTGAAATCGAGGCGAGAATAACGGCTTATTTCTAGCGATTTGGCCTTTTAAATCGGGCAGAGCAACTGCTCTTTCCACGATTTTTGGACCGGGGAAAAAGGGTGGATACCTAGCTGGGGGGCTAAGGTTCACTCCTATCGGTTGGTTTTGTGTTTAGCGGAGGTTTGGCAGGGTTTCGAGGCTTTTTGAGGTGATCACTCACTATCTCACACCGCTCTTTATTTCTCCAGCGTAACGAGAACGCGGAGAAGCTTTACGCAAATTTTCTGTTTTGAAATGAGGAGCCGGGCCTCTGTATTTATAGGAGAAAACAGGGACACCGAAGGAATTAAATTTCATTCTCTGCGCATCGTTTGAGTGTACACTGTGCTGTGAGATTTGTATTTTGCGGCAACTGTTTGTACACTGTGCGCTGAAGAAAAGGATTTGGGCTCCAAGCCCATTAAATTTGGGCGCCTAACCCAAAAATTTGGGAGCCACACCCAATTTCAATGGTGGCCACACCCATTTCCAAACTATGCCCTTTTTGTACACTTTGGTCCCTGCAGTTCGTCCTTTTGCGCATCCTGCTTTGTCCTTTTGCACTTTTGACCCTGTAACTTGACATTTGTTAATTTTTTAACAGTCTTGATATTTTATGTCATGTCACATACCGAAGTGCTGAAATTGGGGTGTCTGAGCCCTCAAGCGATGGAGTCTACGGGTAACCCGACTTCTTGAGTAGACGAACATCGTTGATAAGAATAGACTCTCCAATTCCGTTCAATTACAAAACGAGGGAGAAAGATGTAACATGTAGCAGTTATAATGTATCAATTTATAACATGAAACAAATCTCCATATCCTAGACATTTTTAGTCAGTTATAGAAGGTTATCGCAGTTTTTAAGCATATATGCAAATTAAATGCTCTGATGGTCGGACCTACTAATGTAGGCTGCCTACGTATCCCTTAATAAAAGGAATCAGACCAAACGTAGTTCGGCCTCAAGCCGGGGATCAAGTGCGGTTGCAGTGTTGCGGTGGTGCAAGTCTTTGCAATGTTAAATGAGCAAGTTCTGCAAAGCTTTATCAAATGAGTGCTGCAAAGGTAAATACGTGTTGTGATGGTCGCGTCTACCGTGATAGACTGCCTACGTATCCTTAGCCAAGGAATCAGACCAACGTAGTTCGTCTTGTGGCTATGCGGAGTGAATTGTTTCCTAGGAACTCAGCCTCTACTAGAGAACAAGACCTTTCCCTATAAATCCGGGGCTGTGTACCCCTTAAAGGAAAGTTTCCCACATAGCCAAAATGCATGGAATGTATTGCCTCCTCATGAACTCAGCCTTCAACGGAGAACAAGACCTCTCCCTATCAATCCGGGGCTGTGTACCCCTTAAAGGAAAGTTTCCAAACATCATACAAATGCACTGCTAAAAAGGAAAATACCTTCCTTTCCTTTACCTTTGCCATGCCCGTGCGGCAAATTGCTGCTGCTGCTGCTGCTTGCTGCTTTACGCTGTTCGTTGCTGCCGGGGATTCTTCTTTTTATCACTGCTCCAGCCTTTGCTGGAAAATCTTTTTTCCCGTTCCGCTATGTTTTCGGTTTTAGCTGGAAAATTTTTCTTGATGCTGCTGTATTTTCTTTACTGCTCCTTCTAACCTTGGTCAGAAGCTTTCTTTTTCTTCTTGCTACAGCATCTCTTGGTATCAGCTGAAATCATCTTTTCTTTGCTGCTGTTTTCTTTTCGCTCTATTCTCTAGCTTCAGCCGAAAAAATTTTCTTCTGCCGCCGCATTTTTCTTGTTGCATGTACCTGAAAAATTTTATTTCTTGTACGTGCATTTTCCCTCTCCCAATTTTTTTTTGTTTTTTTGTTTTTTGTTTTATGTTGTTTTTTTTTCTTTTCTTTTTTTTTTCTGCATGCCTGCCACTTTTCTTTATTTGCATGCTTATTACCTTTTTTTTTCTTTTTTATCTGCCTGGATATACTTCAGATCTGCTAGATTTTGGCACTATTTGGCACTTTTGAAGCATTCCTGGCTTTATTATTAATGCTTATGCATGTCCTATCTATGCCTAAATGATGCAATTAAGTAATGATGCATGAAATTTATATGATTTATTATTATGATGCATGATTAAACTAGTGGTCACTATTTGACCTTATTATGCATTATTTATACTATAAATGCAAATGGGGCTATACGATGCATGCTTATGCTGCAGGGATATAGTGAATGCCATGGGAATATTTATTTTCATGAATGGTGGCATTTTACTTTCTTTTTTAGCGCACCCCTAAGGCAGCTTATTGGATGATAAATGCAAATGTTGGATGCATGTACTACTTTATTTAATGCAAGTGTGATGCCTAAAAATTATAAGATGCTTATTAACATGATGCATGGGTATTTTCCTATTCTATCATGCATGCAGTAATGCAAAATGTAGTATATATCTTTAAGATGCAAAATGCATTTTTACAATGCCTATAATGCAGAAACGTTTATCTAGATGCAAAACAATACATATACCTTTTTTTTTTGTTTTTTTTTTTGTTTTGTTTTGAAAACCTGTACAAATATTTACAATGCAATATAATTTTATATGATGTAAAAATAAAAAAATAAAGAAAACATGCAGACTCAAGACGCACGCACAAAGCAAAGCTATACCGACATCTAATGGGTAATGGCACGCTGTATCTCCAAAATGGATTTTAAAGGAATATACCTTCGGGCTCGAATATGCTTTTCTTTTTCTCTCTTTTTTTTTGTGATATGCGGGGAAAGGAAAAGGCAGATACATCTCTCCTGTTCTTGGCCATATGATTGTTGCAGGGCTACTCTTGGCATAAGGCGATTTTCATAGCCCCTGCATTTTTCTTCACAATCAGACAGAGCAGCGATGAATGGGCGGAATCCAAGTCGTCCGGTTGTTTCAGGACTATGGCAACGCAGATGATGAATAGGACGATGACACTTCTTGTGCTTCTCATTCTGATGAGACTGAGTCTTTTCTATGCCTTGCAGAAGAAGTACATGGGCCCGGCCGGGCGGACGCCGCAGGTACTGATGGACTGCTCCGGGGCTTAAGCTGCAAATGAAGGATAGTTTTGGGGGAAACAAAGGGGGTATAGGCAATAATAGATATGTACAGGCAATTAATGTATAATATAAATTTCTTTAGCAATTATTCCCAAGTTGCACCTTAGGACCCGAAAATTTTATATTTTAGTGTTTTGATTGCGAGCTTTCTGTCGTGATTTTTCTTTTTCTTTTGTCAGTCGAGCCCACTTGCACGCCGGAGACTGGAGGTAGGATGCTGAGGTTTCAAAGAGTGTTTTCCCTCTCCTTATTCTCCTGATATATATATTTTCTTTGGCTCTAACTTTTGCCTAGCCTGCCCTTTCAAGTTTTCTACCTAACGAGCTCTTATTTCTTTCTTTTCTTTTTTTTCATCATTTTTTTATTTGCTCTAATTTTTGCCTAGGCTGCTCTTTCGGGTTTTCAGCTTAGCGAGCCCTTATTTCTCCTTTATATTTTTTTTTGTTTTTTTAATTATTTTTTTTTATGCCCTAACTTTTGCCTAGGCCGCCCTTTCGGGTTTTCAGCCTAGCGGGCTGGAGAGGGAAGCATTTACCAGATAAGGTGGTTCGAGCAAAATACCTTTGAAGCTCGTTGAGATTGGAGGGCTGAACAAGGTCTTTTCTTTCTTGGCTTGCGGGGTGTACGACATCTCCTGACCGGATCCTTTTGACAATATACGGCACATCGTGGAAGAGAGGGGTATCAGCCTTTGATAAGTAGCCCCCAACATTTTTTTAGCCCAGACGACATGACATGATAGCAGTATGTCCCCCATTGTGCATCATTTAATGTCCTATTCGCATAATGAATCACATGAGGGTCCTAACACATCTCCAATTGCAAAATATGATGCATCGCACATGATCTCGAAAGGGAGAGACCAATCAGGGCTGGTTAAAATAGGAGTAGATGTTAATTGTTCTTTTAACAAATTAAATGCATTTAAGCATTCTTGGTCAAAAATAAATTCGGTATCTTTAGCCAAAAGATTACATAAAGGTTTACAGATTTTGGAAAAATCTTTTATAAATCTTCTATAAAAACCCGCATGTCCTAAAAAACTTCTAACACCCTTGACTGAAGTTGGGGGAGGTAATTGTGCTATAACTTCAATTTTGGCTTTATCAACTTCAATTCCTTTGTTAGACACAACATGACCTAAAACTATTCCATGTTTAACCATGAAATAGCTTTTTTTCCCAACTTAGGGTCAAATTTGTTTCGCAACATCTTCTCAGAACAGATGTTAGATTTTCTAGATAATGGTCAAAAGAATTTTCAAACACTGAGAAATCATCCATGAATACTTCCACACATCTTTCAACTAAATCAGAGAAAATAGAGATCATGCATCTTTGAAAGGTAGCTGGGGCAATCCAAATGGCATTCTCCTAATCGCGTACCAAAGG
The DNA here is from genome assembly GCA_013146195.2 of Codonopsis lanceolata. Lineage (NCBI taxonomy): Eukaryota > Viridiplantae > Streptophyta > Magnoliopsida > Asterales > Campanulaceae > Codonopsis > Codonopsis lanceolata. The sequence continues at coordinate 11,690 of JABEVN020000682.1, read as the reverse complement.
GACATGTAAATGCGGTTTTCTCTTGATCTTCCGGTGCCACTGGAATTTGATTATAACCAGAAAAACCATCAAGAAAACAATAATACTCATGGCTAGCTAATCTTTCAAGGATTTTGTTAATAAAAGGCAAGGGAAAGTGATCTTTCCTTGTTGCCACATTTAGTTTCCTTAAATCAATGCACACCCTATAGCCAGTAATAGTTCTAGTGGGAACTAATTCATCTTTCTCATTCTTAACAACAGTAATTCCTGATTTCTTTGGAACTACTTGGACTTGGCTAACTCATTTACTATAAGATATCGGGTAAATTATACCCGCATCAAGAAGTTTAAGCACTTCTTTTCTAACTGCTTCTTCCATATGAGGGTTAAGTCTTCTTTGTCGTTCTCGAGAAGGTTTACTACCTTCTTCAAGGTGAATTCTATGTATACACATAGAGGGACTAATTCCTTTCAAATCTGCTAAGGACCAACCTATTGCTTCTCTATATGTCCATAAGACTTTTAATATGCTTGATTCTTGTTCTTCTGTTAAATCTGCAGCAATTATAACAGGTAAAGTTTTACCTTCCCCTAAAAATGCATATTTTAAATGAGATGGTAATGACTTTAATTCTACTTCAAGAGGAGATTTAACAGATTGAATAAATTTAGGAATTTCAGGTTTAACTTTTTCTTCTTTTTCATCCTCCTTAAGAATTTCTTCTTCTATGTTATCCTCGTCAATTTTTAATTTATCAGAACTACTTTCTGATTTTTGATTTTTTTTCTTCTTTCTTATCTTCATTATCTTTCTTAATAGCTTCTAATCTTTCTTTCTCTTTCCTAGCATCTGTCTCTTGGAGTTGTCTTTCTAACTCTTCTATGTCAGTTCTTATATGGGAGAAGGTTCTATCATCATCTTCTACATACATATCTTTTTCTAGCTCATCATCATTTAAGTTTGCTTCAAAGCTTTGGGCTGTAAGATTTTCAATTTCATCAATTGAGAAACATGTATCCATGTCACTCGGTCTATCTAGAGCATCAAAAACTGAAATTTATACAGTTTCTCCCATAACTGACATTGAAAGCTTACCATTCTTCACATTAATCATGGTATTAGTTGTGGTCATAAAAGGTCTTCCTAACAGAATAGGAACTTCATTATTGGTGCATATCTTTCTTTCCATCTCTAAAACCACAAAATCAACTGGAATGATCAACTTATCAACTCAGACTAGAATGTCCTCTACTATACCCAAAGGGTGTTTGACCGAGCAGCTTCAGAAGACATAGTAGTGGGTTTTGATTTACCTAGTCCTAATTGTTTATAGACAGCGAAAGGCATTAAATTGATGCTCGCTCCTAAATCTAGCATAACTTTCATCTTTTTAGAACTCCCCAAGGAGACTTGGATATTAAAACTACCTGGATCTTTTAATTTAGGAGGAAGTTCAGGTTGTAAACTGCACTAACGTTTTCAGAAACAATTATTTTCTCATTCTTTTCAAATTTGTGTTTCCTTGAGTGGAGATTTTTGAAAAACTTGGCATATGACGGAATATTTTTAATGACATTAAGCAAAGGGAGATTAATAGTCACTTTGGATAACATATTATAAATTTCCGTAAATTTCCTATCAATTTTGTTTTTCATTAATCTTCCAGGAAATGGTATTGGAGGAACATATGGTGGAGGAGCAGCATATGGTTCCTCAAGGGGTTCTGTCTCTTGCTCTTTTTTTTTTCTTGACTTTCTTTATTCAAAATCTCTTTTTCTACTTCTTTATCTTTTTCTTTTGCTTGATTATCTTCAACTTTATTACCAGAATTATCTATTTTATCGGGAACATCAATAGATTGAGTAGGATTACTTACCTCTTCTCCAATGATTCTACCACTTCGCAGAGTAGTGATAGATTTTGCTTGTTTTGTCTGACTAGGGAACTTCCCTTATTCTCTTTCTTGAAATTTTGCAAGATCTTTTTGCAATCTTTCCACAGTTTCTAGCAGATATTTATTAAGGGCAACTTGTCCAATGTTTGATCCTTCCGACTTTGGAGCTTCTTCAATCTGTAACTGTCCTTGCTTAGGAAATTGTTGAGGTTGTAAGGGCTTATTTCCTCCCCATGAAAAGTTAGGGTGATTCCTCTAACCTGGATTGTACGTGTTGGAAAAGGGATCATTCTTTTGCCTTTGAAAGTACATGTTCATCGCATTAACCTGTTCAGGATATACAACACTCGATGGACACAAATTAGTAGCATGAGAATTTATTCCACAAATAGAGCATGCTTCTGGAATTTGTGATTGTAAAAGTTCAATTTGAGCTATTTGAGCTTGAGTATCTGAATTTTCTTGGACTTGAAATAAACTTCTACTTTTTCCTCTTGTACTTTTCTATTGGGAATTTGCACTTAGCATCTCGAACAAATTTTCTAACTCAGCTGGTGTCATTCTATTAATAGAACCACCGGTTGCACTATCAGCTATAGTTTGCAAGGCAGGCGAAAGAGCATGATAGAACTGAGTTACTAACACATCTTGAGATAGATTATGATGGGGACACAAAATAAGTAAATTTTTAAATCTATCCCATGCTTCATGGAATGTTTCTCCCAATTCAGTTTGAAAAGACATAATAATCTTCCTATATTCCGAAAGGGATGCATATTGATAAATTTTACCCATAAACAAATCATATAATTGAGCCCATGTATAAACACTTCTAGGTGCTAGATTCATAAACCATCTTCTTGCCGCATCTTTTAATGCACATTGAAAATATCGCATTTTTATTTAATCTTCAGTCAAACCTCCTAATGAAAAATTTTCAGTCATAAAACCATATTCCTTAACAAAAGTTATTGGATCTTCAAATGGCAATCCATGGAATGAAAGCAACATGTTATAAAAATGACTTTTAAGTTCAAAATTTCTTACCGCCTCTGGTAAAACTAAGCATGATGGTGTTGCATTCAACATGGGTCAACCATAATAATTTATAGTTCTTTGATTGATTACTACTTCCATATTTCTATCAACAAGTTCTTCTCTTCTTTGATTCATATTTACCGGAGGAACCGGATTTTCAGGATTTTGATTGTTGTTGTTATCCATTGGAGGATCAACCAGAGGATCCTCTCGATTCAACTGTTCTTGATTAATTTGCCGTTTTCCAAATTATCGTGGTTTTCCGATTCTTACCAAGATTATTTATGTTTTGATTTAATTCGCCAGCCTTGGGATTTAGAGATCTCATAATGCGTGCCTGCCCAGAACTTGGGGTGTCCAGAAAAAAGAAAACAAGGGGCCCTTAAAAAAATATAAGAATAAAAATTCTAGACAAACAATTTATTTGACTTTTCATCATTTGAAGTATTTAAAATGGATAATACCAAAACATATAAGAAAATAAGTATTAAATAATTATTGAAAACTATTGTTCTTCATTCGTTAAAATAATTTACAATAAAAAATATATACTTAATTAATTTATTTTCTTTTATTTATGTTTTGACTTCTAGATGATTTTTTTGGTAACATGTATCGTGTACTATAAATTCAAGTTAAAAAATAATCAACTGACAAAACAAAGAATTAAATAAATATAAGCAATAATTAAAAATTATAGTAACATAACAATAAATTTTTATTTTTGCTTGAAATATTGATATTATGTGCCCAATCAATTGTTATTTTTATGACCCACATAAAAAATTTGATGGTCAACTAACTTTTTTTTATAAGTAAATTTAGCGAACGCAAAATAAAATTAAGGTTGAATAATAACTCAGCTGAAACCGAATACAAAATATTTATCTTTATATAGTAACTTTTTATTCATTAGGTTTCGGAGTAATTAAAACATATATAAGTAGATTTGAGGTTGGTAACAAAAAAAAATATTTAACCACAACCATTATACTTACAATACAAGTGGATGATAAAGATGAAATATTGTGAAATTATAAGCATATATTTTAAAAGTTGATTATTTATGTAAAACCTTTCAAAATAATATATGAGACTATTTAACTAAATAGGGGGAGTATATGATATAATATGAATATAAAATAATACTTATAATAATTGATCGTAGACCCAAAATAAAAAAAATTACAAAAATGGCGAGGAATGAACTTGAACCTTGGACTATTTAACTAAATAGGGGGTATATGATATAATATGAATATAAAATAATACTTATAATAATTGATAGACGCATAATAAAAAAAATTGCATAGAAGGGACTTGAACCTTGGACTTCTTAACTTCACTCACCACTTAGACTTACCCAATCCATTAAGCCAAATGATAATTCATTAATTGATGTTACATTATTTATAATATATCTAAATAAAACTAGCTTACACATATATAAAATTGGGCCCTCTTACATTGGGGGCCCTGTTCGGTCGATCACTCTGCACTCCCTCAAAACCGGGCCTGACGACCGTGCATATAATAACAAAAGCAAATTAAAACAATTAAAACTAAAAACTAGAAAAAAAAATCTTTTTTGTATTTTTATATATAAAAAAAATTGAATTTAAAAACAACGCTACCAACAGACGAACTAAGGAAACTAGCAGATGTGGACTCTCCTCCTGCCTGAGAGGATTGGTTGCCAAAGATAGACAAGTATTTGGCAGTAGCAAGGTCTACCTTTGTCTTGATCAACTTCATAGTCTGTTCTTGAATAAACTTGAGTTTCCTCTTGTTCATTGGGACAATCTTCCGACTTCTCTATCTGTGGTATTTTCAACAGTAGCTGGTCTGCCAACAACATAGGGGTCATCTGCAAGTATAATAGGCAGGCCATAGGCTTTATTGTAGATTTCCCAAACATCCAGTACCAGCTCATCTTGCATAAACTTGTCTTGTGCAAGGTAGAAAGCATTCCACTCCTTTGTCAGTAGGTCGAAGTATTTGCCATAATTGAAGGCAATTTCTTATGCAGTCAGATTTTCTTGAGGGTTTCTATAAAGAACCCATTGTTTTCTGTTTCTGTTTAAGTCCACAAATTTTATGGGATCTATTATTGGTTTTTCCTCCTTCTTTTCCTCATAAAATGATAGAGAATAAAGTAGGGTAGGTGGTCAATAGGGAAAGCCCAATCTGCATGAACAAGTTCTTGGTTTTCAGAAAAGGGGCCATTTTTGGGATGAAAGGTTGGGTTGAAAATGAGAGGGAAGTATGGTTTTTGTGTTTGTTTGGGTTTTGAGGTGGATGAAGCAGTAGGTATTGAAGGTTGTTGATTTTGGGGTTCATGAGATGTAGGAATGGAAATAAATGTGTCAGAGTTTGTTTCAACAGTTGTCCTTTGCCTTTTCCTCACATATTTCTTGGCAGCAGGATTGGCAGGTACATCACTGCAGAGAGTGCAAAGAGCAACATCGCCCATTTCAATTTTCAGTAGTTTCTTCCTCAATTTCTGCTATTTCATCTAGAAGGCGTCTTCTTCTTCGTGAGCTGGCAGTAGATACATTTTCTTCAGCATGTATGGCAGTTGTTGTGGCAGTTGTTTCTTCAACAACCTCTTCCTCAACCATAGGAGGGTTTCTTTTCTTCCTTCTGTCAGTTTCTCTCAATGGGGCATTTACAATCCTTGCAACAAAGTAGGTGCCATATACTTACCGGATTTCTTGGCCCATATAAGTTCAAGAGAACCAAACTTCCTTCCTACCGTATTGTGAACTACATCGCCAAGAGCCACACTCGAGTAATAGCTAGATATTACCATAAGAAATGTGTGATGATGAGATGGTGGGTCATCATGTTCTTATTGATGTTGTCGTGGACTAGTTCCACCAGAACAGCTGCCTAGTTGATGTTGTGTCCCAAAACAACTGCAGCCATCAACACCAGTTGTAGTTCAGTAATTTTTTCCTTTGCCACAGATTTGATAATGAAGCACTTGTCTAGCACAGAAGCTAGGGCATAGTGGAGGGGCTGGAATAGGTTTTTCTTCCTATCAGCAGCTACTGGTTCAAGAACGTTTCCCATCATACTTATCCATCACCCAGAGACAATTTCCTTGCTAATTCTAGAGATGGGGGAACCAACAGTTCTGAGTATTGGGAAGGCGGCTAGAATGGTTTGAGAATCAAACACCATATTGGTCCCTCGAATGTTTCCAGAGAGAGAGTATGGAATGTTTGGAGTCGGCTTCATCGACTGGAAGAAGAGATTCGTGAGGGTTTCACTATAGGTTTGATGTTGAAGGTAAGAAGGGGAAGGACGTCAGAATTTCTGAGAAAAGTAACCCGTTTTTGACCAAGGTCCTGTTTGAGGGTAGAAGTATCAAGGATACATCCTAACTCGGTTTTATCTGCCATTGTTCCTAAAGTTTGAAGAACTGAGGTTAGGTATTGGTGAAGAAGATGAAGTACATGTAATGACAGAGAGACGAGAGATAGAAAACTTTAGGAAATTTCAACTTTTTGAGATTGTAAAGTTTTCAAAAAGATTAAAGAGGGGTTTTATAAAAAAATCCTTGAAGTAAATGAAGTAAAATTATGAGGACCTTTTTGATAATAAGTTTTTTAGATACAAAAAGGAATTTTGGGTTTTTGAACTAACATTAAAGAGTTTAATGATGAGTATTGAAAAGGGTTTGCTCAATTAATGTTGGGGGCCGTTTGTATGCACGCGTCTTGTCAACCATCAGATAAATAGTGTATTAGTGGGGGACGACTGAGTTTTCACGACTAGAAAAGGCGAGAACCAAAATATCCTTAATATAAATGATTAATATATTTAATGAGCATTTAAGTAATATAGATAATCAATAGTTGTAACGACCCGAGCCCGAGAGCCCGGTCCACTACATGTAGCCCACACACTGATCCACTGAGCACGCAGCACCTTGGGTCATCAGGCTCACCACAAGTCGATCCAAAAGTCCATGGATGATGTTGGTGCCCAGTAGTAGCGCATGACTACCTTATAAATCACTCACAAGTCTCACATCTACCTGAAAGAACGCGATACCACATATTCTCGATATGAGTCAATGTGATAGCCAATGTTGCAGTGATTGTTGCAACAATGGCGATACAATGAAAACAAAGAACTATTAACAAAAACAAGAGTAGTTTGAAGTTTATAGAAATTCGCTTTCAATGTAACTTGGAGACAAGAATTAACCAAAACAATCTACAAGTATCAAACTTGTAGATCAAGCCTCAAGGCCACACAAATTATATTAAAAACAAACTGTTTTGCACTTAACAAACAATAAAAGATTCTCACAAGATATAGGATCTTGGAGAACCAAGAATCCCACATAAAACACTAAACCAAACGTGGGAAGAAAGAAGGAAAAACAACTTCCTAATGACAGAAAAAGGAAGCAACAAAAAGACAGTTCTTCAATGGCTTAAAGAAGCTGTTGATATTGCATCGCCGAAGCTTGAACGCCAGCCTTCAATTCATATGGATGAACTGCTTCGACAAAATCCAGCAAGATCTCTCTCAGATTATAGCTTGTTATATCTTCTCTTTTTCAAGCTCTCTCTCTCTCTCTCAAAAAACATGTAGCTCCAGCCGTTCCCTTGTCTTCTATTTATAATACTTGAGGAAACCTACACACATAAAGGAATCCAACTCCAACAATGACAAGGATTAGTATTTAAGGAAAATATCAACAACTTACCAAACTTATGGGATTTGATTACCAAATATGAAATTGGTCAAGAATCATGGTTAGACTAGGATTTATGCTAAGATTTTGTTACCAAATATGTGCACTAGAAATCTACAAAAAGATTATGCTACCAAAAATAACTAAACTAAATCTAATAAAATATACTAAGTCCTAAATTAACACAAACTTATCAAAAATCCTATTTTGACCAAGAAAGGTGAAACAAGACCAAAATAGGTCATGCCTATTTTGCCCTTACAATCTCCCCCTTTGTTGAACCTTTCTGGTCAAATCAAAAGACAAGTGTTTATTCAACACCAATCAAACCATCTAACCTTCATAGGTTAAAAAATCACATCTCCCCCTGAATTTTTGCAAGGTACACAAATCAGAAATCATCACCATCACAAGAAACACTTGATCTCTCTCCCCCTATTTGACCGGAAAAGGAAGAGGGATAAACCATCTTATAGAAACTCTCAAAAATCAAAGATTTTTGAAAAACACAATGAAGTGTTCACCAAGATTTGATCACACCCCTAGAAAAAATTGAGCACCTCATATCCAGATTCAAAACCCCTTAGCTCCACACAAAAATTAGACAACCACTAAATATTTTTCAACATGGAGATTTTTGAAAATTGATTTGCACAGTTTGAGTTTAGGACAAAATTTCACCAAGCTGATATCATTGCCAACAATGCATGTCCTAAAATTTTATGCCTAAAAACATGATGACTAAAAGCTAGGCAAAAGAAATAAAAAATGCAATCACACACAAGTGATAAAGACCAGATCAAAATATGTAGTTCCTAATGTTGCTGCATTGGGAGATGCATTCGCCAAAATTGTTTTTTTTTTTTAATTTTGCTCTTTTTTTTTTCTCAACCAAATTTCTCTCCCAAGATCATAAAAATTTTACAACAAAAATCCATAGGTACTTTATTTCCCTAGGAATATAGCTCTACTTTATTTCAAGCTATAAAAACATGCCACTTGGAACCTTTCACACTATTTACCAAGGGAAGCAATTTTGCATTTGATCAACCCATGAAATCCGAGGATTCATAGTCCCAAAAGAAAGGTGCCACAAACCTTGTTCATAGGTAGCTCTTTTCCGTTAGGTAGCTTTCACACTTTTTCAATTAAGGGAGTCAATTTTCTCAAGATCAACCCATGAAAGCCTAAGCTCCATAGATACTTTGACAAATTGCAGATCCCAAAATTTAAAAGGTAGCTCTTTCCTTTGTGGACTTCAAACATACTCAAGAACTGGGAGAGAGAGAGAGAATCATAACAAAAAATCACAACTGATTTTGAATGAAATTCCCAAGCAACCACAAGAGACACATACATGTGAGTCAATTGACCTAGAGTGCCCTCTAAAGACAAAATGCAATCATGCCTTTTTTTTTTTAACAATTAACTAAGTGTAAAAACATATGGCACACAAAACACAAGAGATTTCCAAAGATTGAAAAATCTCTCAAAAACAAGACACTTGGCAAATATATCAGCAAGATGATTTTCGATCCCAACATGTTCAATGCAAACAATTTACATAATCAACCAAGTTTCAAAAAAAATGGTGTCTTATATTAATGTGTTTTGTTAGAGAATGATGAACTGGATTGCAGCTAAGCAAAATGCATAGGTGTTATCAAAAAACAAGGTTAACACATCAATGTGTAGCACATAATCTTTGATCATTTGGAGCATCCATAAAAGATTAAGGCTTCTCTCAAAAATATTTTGATAAGCATGCAAATTTTTGAGAATCAACCTTACCTCTTCTCCTTGTGTATATGCCATGGCTGCAATCATTCAAATTGGATGATTTTCGAATGTTCAGGACCATTTCGAAAGTTCGGGGACACATTTACGAATACCTTGAAGTTTACGTCGAAATGTATGCAGATGTTGCAACATTGGGTGACACATTGGGTTGACATTGTAATGAATCACATTGGCTGAACTTTCGAGAATATGCAAGTTTCCCCGATCATGTGCGATTCTTGGTTTCGAATCTTTGGTTCGAAGATTTTGGAGGAGATTCATCATGGTATTCATCAATGGTTTCATAGAACCGCTTAGCACGGACATATATCAAAGGGTTCACAATATTTGGACTTGCCTTTGTCATTACTACTTAGGAACCCACATTTGTTTAAAAATTTTGGGTTGGTGGTTTGAGAAAAAATTTTACGATGAGACTTCCAATGTGACGCCAATGTTCTTTGCATTGGTAGCGCGTAGGCACTTCATACCATTCGCATCGAATTTTTCCAGAAAAGGCTTGTCTTATTTCATCCTCATACATAGCCTTTTTCGAGAAAACAAAAGGGTTGTATGTGACGGGCTTATGGCAGTGACAAACAAAATTTTTCTTTCTTGTTCTCGGTTTTTCAAAGAAGGCGGTTTCTTGAAAATTGTGTGTGTGATGTTTTGGTTCGATGACATACCTTCACCTTTTTCACAAACATCTTGGGCTGAATCCATACCATACTTACGAGTGCTCGAATTCAACATCATCCATTTTTTGTTGGCTTGAGTTCCATTTAGCCATGGTTTCATTGGCTAGGATGAGCTTTTCTTTCAGATCTTCAATCTCCACATCTTTCTTACTCAGAGACTCTCCAACCTTGTAAGACACTCCTTTTTGTTCTTCATTAGCCTTTTTAGCGATTCGTTTGCCTTTCCAAGCACTATAACTTGATGAGCTCTCTTTTCCCAATCCTTGTACAGCTCCTTGTACCCTTCGGCAGTGCGATGTCTCTCCATCATCTTCTGCAATTGTGGAATTAAAGCGAGAAGAAATCGTTCTGTTTACGCTCGATGTCTCTCCCGATGTTGCTCGATGTTGCAACATCGGGTGACACATTGGCTGAAACATCTGCATTCAATCGAATCACAAAGCGACATTCAAGGTGATAAGATCACTGGATCTTCTCCATCACTATCACTCAAGGTTGCTGAAAAATTCAAGCCTTTCTTTCTTAATGTGTTTGCACATTGGTTAGCATAGTGGCCATAACCTTGACATTCTCTACATTGGATAGAATCAATGTTCTTACCATTGTAGGATGACTTTGATGCAAAAGGATTTGTGAAGGGTTTTTCTGGAGTTTGGAAAGAATTTTCTTTGGGAACAAATTTTCTAGGCTCGGTTTGGCTTGTTTTGGTGATAGAAGATGGAGATTTGTTTTGCCACTTTGCTTTCAAAATATTTTTAAACTTTGTTGTTAAAAAATCCATTGACTCTTCACCAAATCAGATTCCTCAATCTCCTTATGCAATTCAAGAAATTCGGGAGAGATATCAACAACGAAGGAAAAGCAATACTATCATCGGAAGGAGTAGAAGATGAGCACCTTTGCCTTTGTTCTTAATTTGCTCATTGAGGTTTAGCTCAAAATTTTGAAGAATACCATTAGTCTTTCAAAACTAATTTTGTCAATGTCATGAGCTTCCTCAATAGCACAAATTTTCACATTAAACCTTTCGGGCAAGGTTCGCATCATCTTGCTAACAAGTCGATCATTGGTGATAGGATCACCCAAAGCAAAGCGAGTTAGACAAATCAAGTAATCTAGCATAGTAAGACATAATATCTTCATCTTCATTCATCCTTGTGTTTTCAAATTGAGTGGTAAGCAATCTTAACTTAGAAGCACGAACACTGGAAGGTCCTTCACACAAGGTTTGAAGGGCCTCCCATACATCTTTAAGGACTCATAGTTGGCTATAACCCAAAGGTGTTAGCATCAAGAGCTTTGTATATGGCAGACAAGGCTTTAGAATTAAAAGAGGCAATGTTTCTATCATTATTAGACCAATACGCTTCTTTGATCTTTACATCACCATCATCATCGATAGTTTTGGGAGGAGTCAACCATTTAGAGCTGACAAGCCCACGCTCTCTCATCAATTGATTTGATGAAGATACGCATCTTGACTTTCCAAATAGAATAATTTGCACTAGTCAAAATAGGAGGGCGAACAGACATTCTCATGCGAGAATCCATCACGACTACAGAATCGACTCTTAGTGAAACAAA